>CABFWB010003613.1:29522-56553 GCA_902151455.1 Timema bartmani
AAAAATAAATAATTAATACTAGCCCTAACATCAACATATCAAGGTCAACAATAAATAAAAAATTAATATATATAAATAAAAAATAAATAAAACAGTCATATATGTTTCTTGTATAGACCTCAATTTTGGCTGTCAGAAGTGACAGCTGATAAACACATGTTTTTGCAGATCATATGGTTCGGCGGAAGGATACATAGTTACTTTTCAAAGCTATCAGAAGTCAGCTTTGAGCTGTCAGTCAGCACCACAAAAGATAAAATAGAGGTATAGTGGATGTGAGCCATCGGGCTTCTTTTTTTTTTACATATACAGAAATATTTTGCAAGTCCTACGCCTTGTACTACATGACTACCTGCGTGGGTGACTACAAAATCAATATAGCTATAAAGCTGGAACTTTGCTTAGGTACTAAGCGACAACTGCGGGCGCAATAAATAGGAACGTGTTTTACATAATGTCTTCATTACATGCCTGAAAACTTTAGATCCGTGACGTATGTCTACTGAAGCTTTTCTCCAAGGAGAAATTTCAACCTTCAATACAAAGGAATTTATAAAAGACCACTAACTCTACCCGAGCAGTACTGGGCTTTACAGCTACTATTATTAGCACCACGTCTTAACCTGTTCGGGCTATACGCACTTACGCTAATGTGTAATGGTAGGGTGATTGTGAGATGAAATGGAGGACCTACAGTTTAACGTGGGATCCGAACCACGGTGGAGGCCTGGCATTCCACACATTCTCAAGTTGTGATCAATACACGTCTTGTCAGAGGTGAAGGAAGGGTTTGGCAATCAGATAAATCTGTGCTGGGACCGAGGATTGAGCCCCGGAACCCAGAACATAAGTCTAACACCTTACCCCTAGACAGCCAGGTCACCATTTACAGCTAGTATTCCATTTAATTATCCTAAATGAATTTGATTTATAATGGATTGAAACATTTCTTTTAAAGTTTATTCTTATTATAGACCCTAGAATTTAATCGTTTTACGATTGTAAAATATGATAATATATTGTGGTTTGGTTTAATAAACACGTTATTTTAGGAGCTATCTCAAAACGGTTAGAGGTACCTAATGAGTAATGACATAACTCAAGATGTGTTGGTCTTGATATCATAGACTACTACGGTTCCGGTCAAAACTTCAGTAAGCCAGCAGATAGCTACTAAAAGAAAGATTTTTTGAAGGCTAATAGTGGGGGGAATCATTTCTGAGCTCCGTGTGAATATTTTTTACTGCCAATATTAATCTAATATAGTTATATTGTTGATATTCCTTTATCGGTTTTGATATTCGCAGACAAAAAGCACAACTAAGGCTGGATGCACACTGCCCCAAACACTATGTATTATCACACGTCTAAACAAATCAGCTATCTTCCTGGCTCCAATGTTTCATGGGACATTTTACAATGCGCACGCGTCATCATCTTGTTTATTATAAATCTCCTTGTCAACGCAGACTGTCGAGCTGGAGCATGGACTGTGTTGGTTAAATTTGATGTTAGATTGTTGTTGATCTAAGTTTTACTAGTTTGTTATTTCGTAGTAACAACATGTCTGTTCTAAATCGGAAGTGAAAGAATGTAGGTCTACCTACTGCCAAGCTTATAAATATAAAATACTACTACAACAACAACAACGCTATTTTTTTATCTCTTTCCTCCATCTTGACGAATACATAAAGTGTGAGAAAGAAAATGATCGAGGGATCGACCAATGCATACATCCTCAGTTCAATGTTATTTTTGGTTCTAGCATCACCATATATCTAAGTTCCCGGTTAATTGTGTATGAGATATAATTTTAGTTCCTGTACATTCTGTTTAACAGTATGTTAGTGCTACCCTGTTATATAAATAGATTTCATATAAAATAAAGTACTTTTTTGTAAATTGTATTGATATTTTTTTCAAATTGATAATAATAGAGATCAAGTTAAGGAGATAGTTGTAAAATGTCAGACAGAAAAAGTGCAGAGAATGGTATAAATTCTAAGGAATAATATACATAAAATAATTAGTCCCAAAAAGGATACGAACTTTATAACCGATTATAGTATAAGAATTAAAGTAAAACTTAATAATTGTGTTATAAGAAATTAGAGGTTATGTGAAGAGTTGTTACAATTGAGATCAGAGAAACAGTTTAGTAAAAGTTAAAATATTATACTTGACATTATCAAAAAGATATAAACACATTAAAAATGTGAGTCAATAACAGTACATATATAAACAGACAAGTGAAGAGCATATTAAAATACATGCATTAAAGACATAAATTAAAGTTAAACTTGGAGCATATAATCTAATGATAACAATATAATGTTTTTTAAATATCTATTTTTGTTACCTATTTAATTCTTTATGTACTTAAGTATGTTCCAATCACTCACTCATATATATATAAGTGTAAACAACCCTTAATATAACCACCCCTGGTAGGAACCTTACAATTTGAGGTATTTTAGTTGTAAGACTTGTACAACAGCCACAAACTAACTTACTAACAATTTGTTCTCTATACATAGATTCCATTTATTAGTTGTGTTTTTACTGTGTAAATATATCAGAAGTCCAAACAAAAGTACGTCAGTACAAATTGTGCGGTATCACAGTGTGTTAGCGCTGCCCTATTAAATCTACACCTCACCTATTGTTTAAACCATTTCCCCTCCCCTCTCTAAATAAAGACCAAAAGTAATGATGAGCAAATAGCCCCCACAAAACTAGGGCGATATGTGTTTGACGCAGACCCACACGCAGGAACATCCAACCCCCCACATCCCCCCAACCCCCGCACCCTAAGCTCGGCGGTATAAAAGTTATGACTTACTCTATTTACTATTGCACGCCAACTTTTATGCTTCCAACAGAGAGAAACAAAAAAAAAATTAATGGTTTTTGTTTCTGGAATGACGAAATAACGTTAAAAAAAAAGTCTAGCGACGGGAGGTAATCTAATAGAGCAATTGCAGCCTTTGTGTATTTTTTTTATTGCCTTTTGCCGTTGAACGCTCTGTATATCTTTCATTTTATGTGGCACGTCACTATTCACAACTATATGGACTAAAATACTCTCTTCTTTTTTTTTCAGAATTATTATCTTGTGCTTCTATGATCACATTACGTTAGATTGAATGTTAATGTTAAGTAGATCACATTCAAACAATGATGTTAGAAAAAAAACATCAATGCAAAATGACTCATTAAACTAATATTTATCTCTTCATTAATATTGATGAGATTCTAAAATTAAGACCTGAATATTATATTTGTATAGCAAGTTGATATTTTTACCAGTATATATTGCGTGTCCGGGCTACATCACTCGTAGTGCAGTAGTGGAAATATTAGCTGGTACTAATGTACCGTTGTCCAGGGGACGTCCGAATGTACTAATAGTACAAATTTTCGTTGAAAGTTCTTTCCATGTCCTGGTGAGATGAGATAAGGGTGATAGTGATTATGAGGGTGATAGTGAGTATAAGGGTGATAGTGAGTATGAGGGTGATAGTGATTATGAGGGTGATAGTGAGTATAAGGGTGATAGTGAGTTTGAGGGCGATAGTGAGTATGATGGTGATAGTGAGTATGAGGGTGATAGTGAGTATAAGGGTGATAGTGAGTTTGAGGGCGATAGTGAGTATGAGGGTGATAGTGAGTATGAGGGTGATAGTGAGTATGAGGGTGATAGTGAGTATGAGGATGATAGTGAGTATAAGAGTGATAGTGAGTATGAGGATGAGAGTATGAGGGTGATAGTATAAGGGCGATAGTGAGTATGAGGGTGATAGTGAGTATGAGGGGGTGGAACTAAAGGAAACTCTTAAACCTAAAGTAACTTAAGCCTAACCAACCTAACCCTGGTGACCGTAGAGATAATTTCGCTTTGAGGTAAAAAAAAATACCTATAATACCTGCCGAGAATCTAACCCGGGACCCCTAGGTTCATAGCCAGGTGCACTGACTACTACACCACGGGGCCGCTATTTCTCACCACTATCTAAGATTCAAAACTATAAATGGGATAAGGATGAGAATGCAAAATTATTATAAATAGTATATAAAGTTACCAGACATATAATTCATTACTACCATAAGCTAGGTGTGAATGCGTGTCACCTGAATAGGGAGCGAGATGCGGGGATAAAACAGTTTGCTACGTTGGGATGATGTTGGATTCTACGCACACGTTGGGGCTGATACTCACCATACTTTCACTAATGAGGTGGGATGTAATTTAGATTAAATTTACTAGAATTTTCGTGAAGAGTAAGTGGAAGACTATTTTCGCATAGATAGACCTCAATTCTCCCGTCCAGTGTTCGAACCCCGTTATCCACGCCAGTAGCAATCTAGCCTATTACGGGAGAACCGGCGTGTCGAACTCATTTTTATCATGAAGGTCATATTGAAAATTAAAAATACTGAGGGGGCCACAGTTGAAAAAATAATCTGTTTTGTAATTATATAGTGAGAAGAATCATTCCAACTTAGTGTTATTACGAAATGAAAACAAGAGTCCCCCTATATCACACAATAAGACTAACTCTATATTTTTTTTACAAAAATTTTAAACTTTTAACTTGCAAAAATAGTGTTAATATGCCAGTTTTTAAAATTATTGCCAAAGTCATTTTTATAATAATTTCTTGACAAATGTGTGTGGAATCCGAGATCTCCCGGGTGTTTTGTTTCGTTTCATGTGTGAACACAACTGTTAACATACGTGTAGTGCGTGCTGCCAAACATTTCACACATTTGGAGCTCAAATTCAAACACATTTCATCAAGAGTACAGATTTTGGAACATCAACCTCACATGCCAGAATTATCAAAATTATCTCCCAAATTTCCAAATATCACAATCTAAAATGTTGTATTTTCTCGATGTTTATAAAAAGAATACAGTTGAACCTAAATAATTCGAACTATTTGGGTCTTTAAGTTGTCCGGATTTATGAAGGTCCAGATTAAAGAAATACTCTATAAAACAAGGCAATGGACGATTAAAACAGCCAACATAAAAACAAACCACATTTATTCTATATTTAAAGATATACAATTAAAAAGTAATCCTGAGGAAGGTTTCCGTGGTACGGTAGTTTGCAGCTAAGCTCCCGCAGCCCCAATTTTTCATCGGCGTTTATTAAGGAATTAATTTGGGGAAAAGGTCTGTCCGGATTAAGCGAGGTCCAGTTTAATACGGTCTGGATTGATGAGTTTTTACTGTAATAGAGTTGCATTGTATGATGTTTCATCAGGAGGTCTGTATAGGGCTGCGAATGGGTCGCGGGTCACGTGACTACCTTAGAACACGTTATCACAGATGTGTTTTTTTTATAATAAATGTTGCTTTATATCCTTTGGTACCGTTTCTTTAAAGACCAATATCCTTAAAATCCTGTACCTCTTTAGATCGTTACCGGTTTCTAAAAGCGAAAAAGGCAATAAAATTCACCAATAGGAAATAATTTATTCAAATAGTAGGTACTATTGTAATGTTTATTAGCAAAAACAATTTTCTTATGTTTTGGTTTATAAAAGTATAAATCTTTATAGCAATTATATATATAAAAAGAGCTCTATGGTGTGAGCCCGGAAGCGAGCTTTGCTGACCGAGCGGCCACCGCTATCGAACCCTGGACCTCTGTATCCAGGAACTGGGACCAGTAGACCACATAGTCGGTTTTGTAACGTTTATATAGAATAAAATTGAATGTTATATTTGCTTAGAGATACTTTGAGTTGACTTTCACATCCTTTTGAAGAAAAAAAAAATCAATTCATTTATGAAAAGGTCAAGAGGAAAGAAGTCAATATTCGTGATCCCCTCAAACAAAAATTGGCATACACATTTTTTTTTATTTTTTTTGTCAAAGTCACAATCTGAAAGTTTCCCTGTCGCTAAGGAAAAATGTCAAGTCTTCCCTGTATCTTTTATGTTTGATCCGTTTACCTTAGGGAAATACGATATTTGGATCTTGGAGGTAGCATTTTAAACCATCTTCATTTATAATAGAATTTACCTAGCCTTCTTTTAAAAGGGAGTTTTGGTCCAGTAGATATATTTGATTAAATCAATTATGTTTAAAAAGAATAAAAATAAATGATACCATTATTTTCTATAAGCTTCGTTTCAGTGAACATGTTTGAAAAATATTTTAAATTATCGATATACTATTTATACATGTAATATATATTTATTTATGTGTATATAGAGAGAACGAATAACAACAAATATTATATGTTTACAAGTGCTTACATTTCATTCTAACTTCTTTAAAGCAAAGTGTATTTTAAAAATATTCTTCCTTTTATTAACAATCATGTGTTATTGTGGTGTAAAACTAATAAACTATTTCAACACAACTTGTGATTATATACATTGTAATAATAACAAGAGGATACATTTCAATCGAGCTATAACACTTACAATTTAAGTAATTATAGGTTAAAATAAGAGCTATTTAAATAAATATGAAGGATTTTGAGTAGTTTGATAAATTCAAATTTTGGCTAGAAGTTTAAACATATAAGTGATCTCATGTATTATTTGTTAGTAATCAACTACCATAATAAGGTTCATATTGTTTTAAAAGCTCGTGATATAAAAATAAATCCCTTTGAGGATTGATCTGATTATTTCACTGAATAATCTATATAAATAAATACATTTTATAAACCATTTATTGAGTATTTATCCATGCATACCGTAATTTACTAAAAACACCGGAGTCATAAACTACTGGATAAAGCTAATGAAATATTATAGAATATGATAAACACTTGTTATTAATTTATTTAAATATTATAAATCTGTTAATCTCTCATATCATATGGAAGTAAAATTGAAGATCACAGTTAAAAAAATGTATCGAAAGTGACATGTTTGGTGGAGCTGTGAAAACAAATTAATATAAAAATTTAACTAAAGCGTACTTTAAAACTTAAAATATTATTAGTGGTAACAGCAGCAGTAATAAAAGTATAAGTAGAGAAAGTGGTAGTAGAATAAGTTATTTTGAAGGGCAAAGGTGGAGGTTAGTTTATAGTACCTGCACCTGCATTAGCATGGAGAAGGGACGGAAAAACTAGAGGAAGAGCTCATATGCGGTAAAACCAATCTAAGTGTACCCAGATGAGATTCGAACCATATCCTCCCCATCCTATTCAAGTCAGTCAATTATGAGACTGGCACTTCAGACAACGTTATTACAGTCACAAGTTTACTTCTGGTAAAACAAATGTACTGATATCAAATGTTATTCAAAGTATTACAAATATATATAATTAGTTCAGTAGAAAAATGCAAACGGGTTCATTTACTATTCACGTAACTATAATTATTTTCAAGAACGAAGCAGTTCTCATTTCTAAAAAAAAAAATGGTAAAAGCTTTCTTCTTTACGAGGCATTAAAGCAAGGGGATACTAAAATATGTAGAGAGAATTGCTAAAAACAATAACGACACGACATAAATTCCACTTCATTAAAACAATAGGGGTTGTGTAGGGAAATAGAGGGGTGGGGGTATGTTTTTCGTTGTTAAGTTGGCAGGCAGGGAGGTTGCAGTTGATGAGCCGAGTCAATTCCTATAAGCCATCCCGGTGTAGTACAGTGTAATGTCGTATGTGCGGGGTTTGATGGACAACACTTAACAACCGGGGGTGGCAGCCCTCACGGGATCACAAATAATTTTCCACTACTGTAGCTTAAATTTAAAGAGAGAGGAGGGCATTTAATAATACAAATAACACGGGGAGTGAAAGTGAAGGCCTAGAGAAGAGAGGGGGCATAAAGTAGGATGGAGGAAAAGCTAAATAATCATTGGTAGTTGTATATAAACGATTGGCTAAGAAAAAAAAATGATCAATATCAGGATTCAAACAAACTAATATAAAGTAATAATATTAATTAAATTCATGGTGATTTACTAAGGAAAGTTATGATAATAATTAATAGAGGTTTCTTTCTCGAAAACTTCAGTTTACTTTTACCAAGTCTTATTCAGTTTACTATTACCAAGTCTTATTCAGTTTATTCGTCAATCTAATATTTTATATGTCTTATTCTGTTTATTCGTCAATCTAATATTTTATATGTTTTTAATTCTTTAACCTATAATTTTAATATCAATGTATTTGTTACTTTTGTTATAATTTTAATATGTTTAATGTATTTTACCCCATTCAACTGTCCTATTTTAAATTTACTCCATTTCACTTTCACAAAATATAACTGATTCTATTATCAATTTTTATAATACTTTATTCAATATGTGGTCTTACAAAATGATGTGTTGTATTTATTCTCTGACAATTTTTATTCAAACTTTTTATCATCTATATTTTTAAGGTTTTTGGCTTCAATTCACCATATAACCTAGGTAATCTCATATGTTTTCTAGTTTTACTGTTAAGTATTTACTTGATTTTCTTTATTCAATTAAACCTCTTTATAACTTATTCTTAGGCGTTCCTTTCAATTAATTATTAATATAAAGTAAGTTTTAAAGTAGATAAGAATAAAGCGAAGAAATAAAAGTTAGGTGAAACAAGTTAAAAGGAATATATTAACAAATATAAGTGAAAAGAAAGCGTTATCGACGCAAAGAAATTAAAGTGAAAAGAGGAAATGAATAGATTAATAAATCTTTGGAAAAATAATAAAATAAATTAGTGAAATAATCGAGATTTAAATGAGGGGATTAAGATTTATAAGAAAAGCTAAACATATATTTAAGTAAAAAAGGACCAAGCAAAAATAGATCAAGGACTATATATAATAAATGCATAGTAAATATATATTTAACGAGGTAAAATAGTAAACAAGCTTAGTGAAATAAAAAGAAGGGGAAAAAGAGAAGTTAATAAAATAATGTATAAGTATAGGCCTAAAGGTGAAAAAAGTGAAAGTATGACGATACAAAAGAAAATGTAAAGGATAATATGTAAAGGAAAACTAGAATTATAGAATAAAAGAGGTTAATAAAATAGTACATAGAACTGAAGAGAGGAATTGAGAGAATATATTAAATAATGAATAGATTAATCAAAGAATAAAATAGAGAAGATACAGTAAAAGAGTTAACTGTGAAGAAAATATTAAAGTGAATAAAGGAATAGATAGCTATAAGGAATAGAAATGACAGAGGGAACAAAGAAGAAATAGAAGTGAATAAAAAGCTATATTAAAATAAAGATAAGAAAAGAGAGAAGTGAAAGCAGATTTTTTTTAGCAACGCGTCTTATTACCCGTTCGGGTTATACGCGTATGAACCAATCACAATTATGTGTTTGGGATGAAGAAGGTTGAATTTTAGAGGAAGTGTACCTGAATTTGTGTCAAGAAAGAGAGTGTAAAATCATTTAAGAATATCCACCCTCAGTACACCCGACTAAGAATCGAACCGCAATCTCTCCATCATCAGCAGTCCAGTCTATTGCGAGAGTGACGCCTGAGACCATCTTACCACCGAAACTACCACACAGATATTAAAGTTGAAAGAAAACGATATACAATATTGAATAGACGAAGAAATAAACAAGAACAGACCTAACTAAAGTGGGAAAGAGCTAAATGCACGATAAAGACACCCACCCCATTACTTCATGATGAGGTTACTGTATCGTGCGGGAACCCGGACATCGGTTATGGCCAGTAAAACCTGCCGACCGTGACAGTGTTTTAGTGTCCGGGTGTGAATCCCTGCTTCTAGCCCTGCATGTTCTATACACTCTTGTTAACTGCAGAGTATTGGCTGACTTGTATACTCATGAAGCACTTGGTTAATTAATCTGGCCCTGGGAGCCACTGTGTATGTACTGTCACATGATGATAGACACTAAATCTCTGTTAAATATCATCATACAGACGCCTTATAACAAACCATTTTTAATATTAGCGTAATATGTAATTGTTATTTTATTTATTAATATGAAATGGGCTACTTTATTTACTAAAAATGTGTTTTTTAACTAGAGAATAGGCAGAATAGGTGGGAGTGGGTGCATGGTGAATTAGAATTAGTTTCAAAGAGTCCGATTGCTGGGAAATTTTGACAGAACTTCTATCATGGATGAGTTATCTCTCAAATTCAAGTACTTTTCCTCTAAACTCTTTACATCTCTTACTACCCCTACTCTTTTATTGTAATTATCCATAGATAGCCTGGACGGGTTGTAGGACGCGGTGAGAAGAGAAAGTATTTTACTGTCCGTATAAAACTACTGGTTCTCATTATTAATATACTTTCCTTGTTGGTCACAAGCACGCACTATTTTTTTTTGTCAAGAATAAATAAAGAACATACTATCATAATATTAGAAGAAAAGAAATGAGGGAACAAAATCATTACGCGCGGCCGAAACACGAACCAAAAAGAATATCAAATTTCGTTGTTCATTCTTTTTTGAAAGTTTCTATCCCCCCAACTCCAGTCACGTGTTTTGTATTATCTTTTTTTTTATCCACATAAAGGTTCTTAAAGCCTCTCTATAAGTAAAACAGGCTCATGTACTATTTTCTGCTAAGACGATAAAGAGATTATTTACTAACCCCCCTGTAAAACTACTGGCTTACGCCATACAGGATGATTAATAATTTCATAATAATATTGTAATTGAAATAAGTATAATGTATTTATTGGTCCAGTCAATTATATGATTATTAATGAGAACAAGGCTGTAAGCGTAGGAGCATATTCACCTGGAGAGAGGAATAAAAAACAAAACTGTGGCTATATCTACCTGGATATGATTCAAATTGAGCTAAATTATTATGGCTTTATTTATGTGTTGTCTAATAAACAAAGTTAACATTGAATCAAATACATGCAATAAAAATATTTAAGTTTTAGTAATGTCTTTACAATATTCAAAGTGAATGCCATCCACACATTCCTTACAGTGGAAGACAGTTGCATTATGAACATATTATTGTTTAAACCTGTTTTTGGTGTATTACTATCCGTTATGCCTATTCACATATCTACACTAGTGGTTTAGGGATGAGGAGGGTAGAATTTAATGGAAGTGTACCCACATTTACGCGGAGAGAAAGTGTAAAACAATTTTTAGAAAAAATACCCTTTAGCATAGACAGCAGTGATTCGAATCCTGACCTTCCAGTCACCATTATATAACTGGCAACAAAATAAATAAATGTTTTATAAACTTAGAGAATGAACAATACACAATACCAATTTCAAAATAAAACTTTTTTATTCTGTAAACATGTGTATAGATACTATCAAACAGTTTATATGATGTCCTCAACCACCCTCATTTCGTCTGATTCGCCATCTTGATTTAAGAAGTGAGCGCAGACTTTTAGAAGCTCTTTTTTTGTAAAGCATTTTAAATGAACCACCTGCAAGATACAATACAGTAGGATGCTGTGAAATATATTAGTCTACAGTAAGATTAACTTCAAGATACAGTACAGTAGAATGACCTGCAAGGTGCAGTACATTAGGGTCACATGTAAGGTAATGTACAGTAGAGTCACATGCAAGGTACAGTACAGTAGGGTTACATGCAAGGTGCAGTACAGTAAGGTCACATGCATGGTACAGTAAAGTAGGGTTACATGCAAGGTAATGTACAGTAGAGTCACATGCAAGGTACAGTACAGTAGGGTTACATGCATGGTACAGTACAGTAGAGTTACATGCAAAGTACAGTAGGTTCACATACAGGGTACAGTACAGTAGGGTCACATCCAAGGTACAATACAGTAGGGTCACATGCAGGGTACAGTACAGTAGGGTCACATGCAGGGTACAGTACAGTAAGGTCACATGCAAGGTACAGTAAAGGTATTGTGTCATAGAGTTCACTTAGCACCAGAATAACCCTGGTCTATTAAGTGGGCCTTATTTCCAATTAATCTCTCCATTCTCTATTCAGACGAACGCAGGTGCATTTTATTTAAACACGTATATTCATTCTTGCCCGTTTTGATTAAGCTACAATTGACGCTTGCGTTGTTTTACTTACCATTGTGATTTTTAATCCTTTCTCCAGGTGATGCTGAGGCATCTATCTTTCTTCTTAATCTTCTTTTCTTATGTGTGATAATTTAGTTAGCGGGAAAGATGAAGAAATAACACTAAATAACAGCAGGAACAAATATTGACGTGTTACTTCAAACATTCTGGAGTTAATGCTATTCTTGCTCTGTGGGGCAACCCATTCTTTTTGTATGTGTGTGGGAAGTCTGCCGCTGTTTATTTGTGGTGCTCCTCACAAGTTTATTACATGAGCCCCGGTAAACCACCCACCCCAAACCACGGCGGTGCAGTTGTTCTCGGAGAGACAAATCTCCGTCATGCGAGACATAATTCTGTTGCCAAGCAACATAAGGGGGGGAGTTGAGTCTTTCTTCTCATGACATGTGAGCCAAAGATTGCTCTATCTTGGGGGTTTCTCCATGGGCTTTTATTACCTTCCCTCTTCTATTAGATAAAACAAGATTGATTTTCTCTTTATTTCCTCTTTAGTATCCATACTACAAAGTGAAGGTGAGCCAAAAGGTTGGTTTTATTTTTCATATTAACTTATTCTATATTTGTTTTTTATGTATTTTTAATCTGATGTACACAGAAGAAATCTATTAAGTAAAGTATAAGGCAACTTCTATCCTTTCCATGGAAAATAAATAAGAGTCGTAAGGGTGTATATACTATATTTTATTATTATTATTATTATTATTATTATTATCATCATCATCATCACTATTAGCACCGCGTCTTATAACCCGTTCGGGCTATAAGCACTTACGCTAGTGTGTAATGGTGGGGTGGTTATGAGATGAAATGGAGGACTTACAGTTTAACGTGGGATCCGAACCACGGTGGAGGCCTGGCATTCCACACATTCTCAAGTTGTGATTAATACACGTCTTGTCAGAGGTGAAGGACGGGTTTGGCTATCAGATAAATCTGTGCCGGGACCGAGGATTGACCACCGGACCACCAGCACAGAAGTCCGATACCTTACTCCTAGACCACCAGGTCACCTATTTTATTATTAATCATATCGTTACTTTGTGCCTTATAGCTATAAATTAAAAGGGGTGTATAAACTATAGATGTCTCAATGTATATCATTAAATTTCTAAGAAATGTCTATACAGGAGTATTCAGAGCTCCAGGTAAAATATTACACAGGCTGTAGGGGCTGAAGACAAGTATTTACACGTAATAAACTTGAGGTTGGCAGCGCCAAAATAATGGAAGTGCTACGAGACGTCAAATTTGGCACTGTATACACCTGGGAGGTAGGCAACTCAACAATCTTCAGCGCATAACAAGTGGATTGTGGTGTAATTTGTGATAGTTACAGGCAATGAATGGCCTGACTATAAGTACCCATGAGGAATTGATGATTCCTTCAAACATATGGTGGCTGGCCCTGACGAGGGCTGATATTGAAGGCGAAGAGGTATCTCGACAGAATAAATGGGTTCACTTCTTATTTGGAGCTACGCACTGGCAGCGTAACATCTGTATGGACAGATAAATACACATATCCAGGTACCCACAACAGAAAGTTTGACAGCTCGTAGCACCGCCATTTGGCTTCGTCGACCCTAAGTTCATTGCGTGGAGATACTTGTAATATCACCCATACAACCTGTATAGACTTACCCTGAATATCTGAGTAACCCAGGCCCATAAAACCTGTATAGACTTACCCTGAATATCTGAATAACCCAGGCCCATACAACCTGTATAGACTTACCATGAATATCTGAATAACTCAGGTCCATATAACCTGTATAGACTTACCCTGAATATCTGAATAACCCAGGCCCATACAACCTGTATAGACTTACCCTGAGTACCTGAATAACCCAGTCCCATACAATCTGTATAGACTTACCCTGAATATCTGAATAACCCAGGCCCATACAACCTGTATATACTTACCCTGAGTACCTGAATAACCCAGGCCCATACAATCTGTATAGACTTACCCTGAATATCTGAATAACCCAGTCCCATACAACCTGTATATACTTACCCTGAGTACCTGAATAACCCAGGCCCATACAACCTGTATAGACTTACCCTGAATATCTGAATAACCCAGGCCCATATAACCTGTATAGACTTACCCTGAATATCTGACTAACCCAGTCCCATACAACCTGTATAGACTTACCCTGAATACCTGAATAACCCAGGCCTATACAACCCGTATATACTTACCCTGAATATCTGAGTAACCCAGGCCCATACAACCTGTATAGACTTATCCTGAATACCCGAATAACCCAGGCCCATACAACCTGTATAGATCTTACCCTGAATACCTGAATAACCCAGGCCCATATAACCTGTATAGACTTACCCTAAATACCTGAATAACCCAGGCCCATACAACCTGTATATACTTACCCTGAATACCTGAATAACTCAGGATATAAAGCGTTTCCCCTCTATTTTATTCAGTCAGATAATTTGTTCCTTATATCCAATACAATACAAATTTATATTCCTTCACTTAGTCCTTTCTGTATGGGAAGAAGGGACTATTACTCTGTTCCAAGACAATAATTCGAGAGTTTTTAAGAACAGAGTGTGGAGAAATATATTTGGATCTAAGAGGGAAGGACAGACAGAAGAGTGGAGAAAATTACACAATGACGCACTTTATGGTTTGTGTGTAACGCCAAACATATTAAATACCTATAATCAAAGCGCATAGGCTAAAATGTGGGGGGTGGGGGGTAATGTGGCACATATAGGTGATGACAGACGTGTGCACAAAATTTCAGTTGGAAAACCTGAAGATACAGGACCCCTTGGTAAGCATAGACAGCGATGGGAGGATAATGTGGATAGTTGAAAGAAGTTGGGTTTCAGTTTAGGGATTGGATGAAGGTGTGTGTCTCAGAGTTTAATGTCGAGAATACATTCTGATGGCTATGATATTTCTAGTTCCTTAAGGTCAGAGTTAGTTTTAGTACGTTGGTGACATTACTTGCTGTCGAATATACACCTTGTTCATTTTAGAGATGGATAGCTAAATGCATATCACCCTGGATAATACCAACTTTTATTGGTCAAGTTAATACTAAACGTCTATTGATCACTGCCTTTAATAATTATTTACTTAGCCTACATATTTGATGGATTTGATTAAACTGCACAGTTCCACTCAATATTAAATGACTTTTAAAATATTTCATTTTTTTATTTGTCGAATTTGACTTTAAATAAACTTATTTTAGAAAAAAGCAACAAATATTATTTATCATTACACGAAATAGTCTACAAATACCAATTTTGAACAAAATCTTTGTAGCAATTTTCAGAAATTATGTAAAAAAAAATTCATCAGTAAACTACTATTGATATATTTTCAAGAAAAACAAATATATTATTATTTATATTGTAAAAATATTAACAAATAAACCATAATTTTGAACCAAATCGATTAAGCGATTTCTAAAAAATATTAAAATTAAAAAATAATCCATTAATAAATTATTTTTAGTGAATTTCTACCCAAAATATAAGGAAAAGTGTTATTTCTAGGTAAAACACAGCCTAAGTTGCAAACAAAATCACTCTAGCCATTTTCAAAAAACTTGTAATTAAAGAAAACTTAATTTGTAAACTGCCCTTAATTTGAGGGATATGGTCAAAATAAAACAAATGTCTCAAGGCTATAGCTACAGCTAAATATTAAGTTTGAACAAAATCCATCGAATGATTTTGGATCCATGGACAGGAGCAGAGGACAGATATGGGAACAAAGAGAATTCATCATAATCTCGAGGTTGAAAACTTGCCCAATTACAATACTTTATCTTGACCAAAAAAAAAAGTAAAAAGATATAAATGAAATTGTATTATTTTCAAAATAATTATTGTATACACTTGTCAATATTAATGTGAATACACTAAAAATGTAATCTATAGCGACTGTATATTTTTAACTCGGGATTATCCATCATACTAATATACAGTACTTGTGACAGCATTTTCACCAAATATTCTTCACTAATTTAATTTTTATTATGATGAAGTAAAGTATTATAAAATTATATTAGAGACTTCTGCATTCTTTACTATAGATATTTCATGTTTTATGTGCATAGTATTTAAAAAATCTATTAAATTTTTCAATCCTTAAATTATAGATAAAGCTGATATATAAAACAATGTGTGGTAGGAAAAGACCGTATAAAGAGAACCAATCTGTAGAGTCTTCATTTTATACGGAGATTAATTCTGGCTTTTAGAGCAAGATACTATTAACAGACACTGCATGTTTTTACCAACATACTATTATTTGGAATTTAAAATATAATAATGTAATTCTTGTTAGTAATTTATATTAAAATATATTTGTATGTGGTGGTATATTAGAGAAACCAAACAAATTTTAACTAAATAAAGTATTTCTTTATTTATAATCCAATTTTGTTTTTAAAAAAAATTAACTTATGAATTTACACTTTTACAGTTTAATGTTTTTTTATTATTGTTTCAGGAGTAGGCCCTACATATTTTTCAGTAATTGGCAACGTATTTTGTCTAAAACGGGTAGAATTGCTATAGGTATATAATTTCTGTAATCTGAGTGCTTTAAACCTTTTTATAAATTGAACTAATAATTGCGGTTTCAAGTCTTGGCGGAGTTAGACCATGTTTTATACTTAAAATTAGTTGTGCTATCACGGGGTAGTTTGACTGTTGAAAGTTTTCAAGTCTTTGATTCTAATTTTAGCTGGAATGTTTAATATAGTTGTAATAGAACAATCTATTACATTTGATATTGTAAAAAGAGTGTATCACGCGTTAATCGAATCACATCCAAGCTATGGTATTACTTCCTGGGGGAAAAAGAGTGATCTATATTTAAATTAATTAAGAAATATTCAAACTAAAGCTCTTAAACTAATGAGTGTAAACCACAATAGTAACAATATCATGAATAAGGAGTGGAAACCATTGACAATAAAAAAACATGTACAACTATAAAATAATAATTCAGAAACATGTAAAGTACTATTCAGAAATATATAAAATAAGACAGGCTGATAGTCACAACACCAGGAAACTACAATATATTAACAATATTAATATTTGCAACCGCGTCTTACTACCCGTTCGGGTTATACGCTTAAGTACTAATTACGCTAATGGATTAGGAATTGGAAAGGTTGAATTTAGAGGAAGTGAACCCGCATTTGCGTGGAGGGAGAGTGGAAAATCATTTAGGAAAAAAACCTCCAGTTCACCCGACCGAGATTTGAACCTCGATCTCCCCGTCCTCGGCGGTCGAGCTCAATACGACTAGCGCGTTAGCCAACTACGCCACCGAGGCGGGTAACTACATTGTAAATTCCGTATTTTATATATGACCAGGAGAGAAATGACATCAAGTTCTGTCGCCTGAATGTAGACTATTAGCCGCCCTGGTACATAGGAGGTTGACTACACCTCATACCCACAATGAAATGAAGTGATTGTAGTGAATATGAAGGTGTGGAGCCAGTGGAAATCTTAAACCTAACTTAAGTCTGACTAACCAAACCCTGGTGAACGTTGAGATCATTCCCCTCAAGGGAAAAATACCCAAAGTACCAGCTGGGAATCGAACCAGGGAGCCCTAGGTTGGTAGCCAGGTGTACTGACCACTACACCATGGGGCCGAATTTCGGAACGAATCAACCACATAATTCGGAGACTTACTGTATGTACCCTGTGTTCAGAAATTGCACAAATAAAACACAAAATTAAAAATATATATTCCTAAAAAATAGAATGACACTTAGCCAACTTCTGCACTGAATTGTGTTCGCCACTTCAGTTGCTAGGCCGTCATACTTTTAATTAGCGCCGAGTATAAGAAACGTCAGCGCCAAACTTGACAGCTACTAAAATATTAACAGCTGTTAATAGACCTGCACCGGTTTAACTGTCCGTAAATTCATTGTTCTTCTCCCTTGATGAAGAAAAAGAAGCTCTCGCATGTCATAAGACGGGTATGGAGCAGAACATTTTAAAAAATTACTTGTGTTTCGCTACGTCTCAGAGGGGAGTGGTAATGGGATTAAGGGGGGGGGGGGGGGTCCCACCCGATTCCTGAGCNNGGGATGGGGGGGGGGGGGGGGGGCTCACACACGATTCCTGAGCTTTATCATGAAAATTTAGCAGCCAATTACATGGGAAGGGGGATTCACAAACTCCAAAACTAGCCTCAATCAACAACAACCAACCTTAAAATTAGATATGTTTTCTTAAACAAAGTACTCATCGTTCAAATCGTTCTACTTATCACTTGTTTAACAATTAAAGTAAATTAAAAAGTTAAATTAAAATGCTGCATATATTTGAGATTCTTGTAGTTATTAAATAAATGAAACACAACAAATAGGCCTAGTTATTAATTTAAAATTATTATTATTATGTTTATTGAACTAATTAGCCTGTCTCAGGGAAATAAAAAGCTCGTGGCTGAGACAATGTAAGCTCGCATTCAACTCCACCATGAGACAACAACTAATTAGCCTGTCTCAGGGAAATCAAAAGCTCGTGGCTGAGACAATGTAAGCTCGCATTCAACTCCACCCTGAGACAACAACTAATCCATAGCCTGTCACCCAACTTCCTTCAAATCCGTTTCCACATTATCCTCCCATCAACGTCTTGGTCTACCAAAGGGTCTTGTATCTTCAGGTTTCCCAACTAATACGTTGTGTACAAACCTGTCATCACCCACACGGCTCACATGATCACTCCATCTAAGCCTGATAGCCTTGAGTATCTTTTTTTGGGAGAGCATAGAAGCCATGCAGGTCATTATGTAACATTCTCCCTTCTCCTGTTTGTTTATACCTCTCAAGCCCAGTACTGATTGGAAACATTGTTTCTCTATGTTTCCTGAATGTTTCTTGTTGCTCACAAACACAGGAAAACAGTTTGCAGCCATGGGAAACATATTGTTTGCAAACAGCTAAACCAACATTGTTTCTCGTCCAGAGTTCAGTTGAGTACAAGCTGTCTGCCGAGGAGGATGTTGCTATGGCTAGTGCTTTCTACGTAGGTATGGAATGTTCAAGAAAACTGCGATGTGTTCTTATAGGGCTCCAAAATGGTTCATACTGTGCGAATAAGCTTCTGACAGAACTGAAACTCGAGGACACCAGTGGCTTTAGGAACTTCACTAGTATGGATCCTACAGGTATTAACGTTCTTTCACAAATGGTTGATCCCAGGATAGTGAACGACTCGCCTGGCTCATGTTGTTTGTTGTCGACAATGTTAGAAAACACGTCCAGACACGCTAGCGTTGTTTCTTGCAACCCTTTAAAATGGATTATAAGAAACATTGTTTCCTCTTAGGGAAACACAAATAATACACTGAGAAATGTTTCCAACCAGCTTCATAAAACATTAAAACATATTTCGGAAAGAAGAGCACCATGATGGCTAACAATGCTACCAAGTGCTAACTGGGCTAGACACAACATTTATTATTATTGATATGGCTATATCTCTTGGTCGTTGTGTTTGCATTGCTAGACTTCCCAAATTTGATTTATAGAGTAAAATTAGAGCCAAGCTTTAAAGAGTTAAACTGGGATGAAAGTGGACACGAGAAAAAGTAGGTGTTTCTGCAGTTTTTATAGCAGACAATTTGTTCAGCAAAACCAAATCAAATATTGTTCCAGTACAAACATGAAAGTTTATTTTTCCACACATGTTAATCTCAATAGCTTTGGAATAAATTGCATCAGCATATTAGAATTTAAAGACAAACATTTTAAATGAAGACAGATATTCAAGTATTGTTGAGATTACTATTTGTAAAAAATTTAACTATGTTTCTACTGGAGAAATATTTGATTTTATTTAACCGAAAATTTTGTTTGCTATAAAAACTTAAAAAATACTGCTCTTATCTCGCAATCCTACTATCCTGTCTTAAAGTAATAGCCTCATCATTAGAAATACTGCTCTTATCTCGCAATCCCTACCATCCCAACTTAAAGAAATAGCCTCATCATTAGAAATACTGCTCTTATCTCGCAATCCCTACCATCCCACCTTAAAGGAATAGCCTCATCATTAGAAATACTGCTCTTATCTCGCAATCCCTACCATCCCACCTTAAAGGAATAGCCTCATCATTAGAAATACTGCTCTTATCTCGCAATCCCTACCATCCCACCTTAAAGGAATAGCCTCATCATTAGAAATACTGCTCTTATCTCGCAATCCCTACCATCCCACCTTAAAGGAATAGCCTCATCATTAGAAATACTGCTCTTATCTCGCAATCCCTACCATCCCACCTTAAAGGAATAGCCTCATCATTAGAAATACTGCTCTTATCTCGCAATCCCTACCATCCCACCTTAAAGGAATAGCCTCATCATTAGAAATACTGCTCTTATCTCGCAATCCCTACCATCCCACCTTAAAGGAATAGCCTCATCATTAGAAATACTGCTCTTATCTCGCAATCCCTACCATCCCACCTTAAAGGAATAGCCTCATCATTAGAAATACTGCTCTTATCTCGCAATCCCTACCATCCCACCTTAAAGGAATAGCCTCATCAGAAATACTGCTCTTATCTCGCAATCCCTACCATCCCACCTTAAAGGAATAGCCTCATTAGAAATACTGCTCTTATCTTGCAATCCCTACCATCCCACCTTAAAGGAATAGCCTCATTAGAAATACTGCTCTTATCTCGCAATCCCTACCATCCCACCTTAAAGGAATAGCCTTATTATTAGAAATGTTAATGTAGTGTTTCTAAAAACATATTTTGATGGATTAAATAGCCAAGCTATTATATTTGTCAATAACGGTTATAGCTGCATCTAAATATATCTTTGAATTGAAAAATGACACCTGGACACGAGAATCGAACCCAGGACCTTTGGCTTAGTATGCCAATGCTATAAACCCTAAACCAGCTAATAATCATTTTAAAGCCTAAGGTCCCACGGTTCAATTCCCGTGTCCAGGTGTCATTTTTCAAATTTAAATAATATAAAAACATATTTGATTTCCAGTTTTATTCAAATATAAATTGTATAATTTTGTGCACCACGTTTTACTACCTGTCCAAACGGGCCACATATTTACATTTTGGGAGTATAGATGATAAAGGTAGAATTTAGAGGACATGAACACGCATTTTCAACTAGGATGAGTGTGAAGCCATATTTAGGATAAAACAACTGAATACAGCCGCCCGATATAGGAGTCCCAACCTCCAAGTCCCCCATAAAACCAGACCATATGAGACAAGCACCTTTATCCACGTGGGCTGCGGCCTTTACAAAACGCATGGGAAAATAACTATAGTACAGATTTGATATTGATTTTATCGATACACCCACGAGGAGTCGATAAGCAACTTAGCTCATATCGTTGGTTGCATGCTCTCTAAAATGTCACTGAATTGTTGGTGACGTGGAGTTCGAGGTTCGAGTCCCAGTTGGATGTGCTAATGGTGTAATTTCTAAATTATTTTCCAACCAGTGTATGCGTTCAACCCGAACAGGATTAAGACGTGTAGGTGGAAAAAACTAATTGAAATGTGAGACTAGTGATCTAATAGAACTAGATGGACAGTAACGATCTAAATACTTTTATTTTACATTAATACCATTCTGCTGATTCATTCTATATTCTCCCAAATTGAAGATAAAACACTGTCAGTGGAAATAATAGTGTCAGATATAAATTTTTTATTTCAGTCTAGTCTCTCTTGGAAGAAAGCGGAAAAGGCAAGAGGGGGGTTGGGGGAAGGCATGGCAGTTCCACAGAGGAACCGATGCAAAAGAAACAGTTGAAGGAAGGTATTGTGCCGTTGCTAACAAATGGAGATAAAGTGTTCAGAGACAGTTGAAAGTCTAAAGGGGACAATAAATCCTGAAAGGGGGTGTAAGAAAGGAGGATATTCCCGTGTGCTAAGGAAGTTGTGTGGGGTAGGCGTGGTAGTCGGTGGGAGGGGGTGTTAGCCATGCGTAAACTGTCTCGACAGTTAGGCCCTACTTACAGAAAGTGGTGTGCGTTATTTGCCATGCCTTGGGTGTAATTCGTGGTAACTCCATATTGGTTAAGATTCTAAAAAAGGCCGCTTGTTGCATGAGCTTTCCATAGTATTGTATCTATGATATTGATATCTTACATCTCACTAACTGATTTTTATATAACTTCTGATTAGTTAATCTATTCTATTTGTATTACTGGCTACACAATTACTACCCCAATTAAAATAATATACACTATTATTCTCCCATTTTATGTTATTTACTACACATCTATTATTCCAATCTAATTATTTTTGACTCATTTATTTTATGCTATGTCAATGTAATTTATTACCCAGTTATTCTATCATTCAACGTAATTAATTTCAATCATTTTCCCAATCAAAGTCATTGATTATATAGTTTTTCTACCCTTAACTGTAGTAAACTTCAATAACTTTCCAAATCAAGGCCATAGGATACTAATTTATTCAACAATATTCATTTCACAAATCGTTCTTTCGATCAAACTTATTGAATATGAATGTATTCCCTGAATCAGATTCACTGAATATACAGACATTCTCTCAGTCAAATTAATTAGCCTATCACAGTAAGATCTACAAGCTCAATATTCGATATTTGAGGAGATAAGAAAATGTCAGCTGGTTTTTGATAAAAACTTGTTTAGTTTGGTATAAAATGTTTTCATGCAAAGTCAAATTCAAAAATATAAGATTTTTGTTTAGGACACTTTATTTTTTATACTAGTTAAAATATCTTCAAAGCATGAATGAAATAGAAGATATTGTAATTTATAGTTGAATAGAGATGGAAGAGTAAAGCTTTACTTATTACAAACCACCCCCAAATTTGAATCTTAGATTTAGGCCAGTCTTCACCTCAGGCTCACATGTGTGTGTGAATGTTGGGCGAGTGACAAAGGTGGTATTCTCCGAAAGATAACGAGAAGGTTGTGGCTTCGTGTGTGGCAGATCTCGATAATTATTTGGAGGGTTGATTTTAGCGGTAAATTCTTGTCGAGGTAGTTAGGTTGGTTTCCTAGGTTGAAGGAAATGTTGATAAATACTGCCATAGTCCTTGTCAAAGTAGAAGACAGAATTAAATGAGAAATGTTTCAATGAATAGAACGCAAGTATTCTAGGAAAGAAAGTCAGCGATGGTACAAATAATTGTGCATTAATAGTGAAGTTCACAAAATGGAAATACTCTCTATATTAAGGGTGTAGACGCATCAAATATCATATTGGTAAATTGATTATTGACACCTGAACATGGGAATCGAACACGTGTGCAGGTATGATTTTCAATTTACGAATAGCAAGTATTCTAATTCCTAAAAAAAAAAAAGCTAAACAACTCTATTTATAATCATCTATATTGTGCAAGTTAACTCAAATAGCCTTGACCAGCTTTTGCCCGCAGCTTCGCTCACATTAATGTCAGTTTAAAAAACATGTTAGCCAAAACAATAACGTTTCTAATTCCAGAGTTCTTAATTTCTCACCCATATAAGAAATTGCACAAATTATTGATTAGAAATGACAGCGATGAAAACCTTAAGAGTTTATATTCAAAGTTTGTAACGAAATTGTCTGATCGTTTGTCGTATCTCTAACATATTTTCTATTGAATATAAATCTGTACGAATTGTCGGGTAGAAGAAGACCCAAGTCCTTCATGGTCTCCCCTCTTTAAAGCGTGATCAGACATGATGGGTAAAAAGTCAACAACGGTAGTGGAAAAGCTCAATAGGGCTCCTCAATATTGACAGAAATGATCATGAAACAACATAACAAGCAATCAAGTGAATATTTTATTTTCATATTTTTCTCAGATCAAAATAAATAAAGTTTTTTTTCCTTGTTGGTTTAGGTGACAGCCATTCTTTAATCACTGATGAAAGCAGGAGAAATTAGTTATCATTTAAATGGTAAACATAATACACCTTATATTCATGTTTTTAATGTTCGTTTTATTGGACAGTGCCAATAAATAATGATTATGAAATGTAGGAATAAATATTACACCCACTCAGTGAAACTGCCCATTTCATGAATTGGGTGAAATCTCTGACAATTCTGTGAACTGGCCTTCTTCTCTAGGCCATTTTATGAACTGGAAATTACTGTCTTAGCTACTTATATGATTATAAGCCTGAAAATTATTGTCTTATCTACTAAAATGATTGCAAAACTTTATTAAATTATATATTTTCTCAGATAACTAACGCGAAACCACTCGGACATATTGAGTGGTAATGCCTTAAAATCGTCTATATGAGAATATGCATTAATGTCCATCCACCAAATGTTTATAGTTTTAACTCTCCCAACCTAGTATAATCTAACATTCCACGCGTCATTGAACAGACATTTGTATTGTCAATGTTCGAATTTGTTGACGCGTTGAATGTTAGGTTTTAATATAAAAATATGCGATTTTAATGAAATTAAAATGTTTAAAATTAAATCATGAAAAAATTGTTAAGGGTTTGGTATCACTGATAAACGTTATTTTGTTTAAGTTATAAAAAACAAATATAACCATTTTTGATGAAATTTGATTAAAGTAATACAATTTTGTCTTTTTTGTGAGCTTGTTATTTTTCCCAAACACAGAAGTAAATATAATGACTGTTACCATATTGCTTTATTGTTATTTCAAGTCAAGGCCTTCATAATTATTGTATTCGACATATATTTTTGTGATATTAACGAATCTCAAATCTTTCGAATGTATTAGTAATTGAGAAGTCAATGATTCAAGCGTTTCATCTCTAACCAAACAAATGAAAAGTTGGATGTCTCAGAAGATCTCCAACATTAACTTGGTCCTGGGCAGGAGAGATTTACTAACATTAACTTGGTCCTGGTAAGGAGAGATCTTCCAACCTTAACTTGGTCCTGGGAAGGAGAGATCTTCCAAACTTTACTTGGTCCTGACAAGAAAGATGTTCCAACCTTAACTTGGTCCTGGCAAGAGAGATCTTCCAATCTTAACTTGGTCCTGGGCAGTAGAGATCTTCCAAACTTAACTTGGTCATTGGAATAAGAGATCTCCGAAATTTAACTTGATCCTGGGCAGGAGAGATCTCCCAACCTTATCTTCGTCCTGGGCAGGAGAGATCTTTTAACCTTAACTTGGTCTCGACAGAAGAAATAATTCAATCTTAACTTGGTCAGGAAGGAGAGATCTTCAAACTTTAACTTGGTTCTGGCAAGAGAGATCTTAAAACTTTAACTTGGTCCTGGGAAGGAGAGATCTTCCCAACTTAACTTGGTTCTGGCAAGAGAGATCTTCCAACCTTAACTTGGTCCTGACAAGAGAGATCTTCCAACATTAACTTGGTCCTGAAAAGGAGAGATCTTCCAACCTTAACTTGGCCCTGGGAAGGAGAGATCTTCTAACCCTAACTTGGTCCTGGGCGGAGATCTTCCAACCTTAACTTGGTCCTGAGAAAGAGAGATCTTCCGACCTTTACTTGGTCCTGGCAAGAGAGCTCTTCCAACCGTAACTTGGTCCTGTTCAGGAACGATCTTCCAACCTTAACTTGGTCCTAGGCAAGAGAGATATTCTAACCTTAACTTAGTCCTAGGAAGAAGAGATCTTCCAACCTTAAATTCTTCCAAACTTAAATTGGTACAGGCAATAGAGAGCTTCCAGCCTTAACTTGGTACTGGGCAGGAGAGATCTTCCAAACTTATCTCGGTCCTGGAAAAAGATATCTTTCAAACTTAGCTTATTCCTGGTCAGTAGATATCTAGCCAACCTTAACTTGTTTTTTTACAGAAGAGATCTTCCACACTTAACTTTGTTCTGTCAAAAGAGATCTTCCAACCTTCACTTGATCCTAAACATGAGAGATCTTCCAAACTTAACTGGGTCCAAGCAAGAGAGATCTTCCAAACTTAACTTGGTCATAGGCAGGAGTGACCTTCTAACCTTAACTTGGTCCTGGCAAGAGAGATCTTCCAACCTTAACTTGGTCCTGGGTAGGAGAGATATTTTGAAATTTGGTCTTAAATTGCAAAATTAAAAATAGCGCAAGACGTCAAAATATAGGGAGAGTGGCTATCATATAATAATAAGAATAAGAATAATAATAATGATAATAATTTCAATTTCCTTTATTATAGCACTGGCCAATAGTCGTAAGAATATAAAAATAATAATAATAATAATAATAATAATAATAATAATAAAAGTGACAAATGAATCTCACTGTGTGATCTTCTTGATTTAGTTAAAGTGAGTTTGAATAAGTGAATAAAAATTTAAATTTTATTTGGTTATCCTTAGATATTTTATTTATTTTTGCAGTGAGCATGACCAAACTAAGCTATGACGATAATCCTCCTGGTCAGTGATCGTGACCCAATGGTTATTCACTTATCTGAACCATTATTTATCAAAAATTATTATATTTAGGGCCGGTTGCACAAACATCATATTGATTCTTCAATCACCGGATTGTCAATCAGCTTAATCATAGATTAAGAAAAATTTGGGTTGCAACAAAGTTAACTATAGATCAAAAACTCCGATCACCTGACCACAGATTTGACCGGAGAATCAAATAAAACTAACATGGCAACGTTGTAAAAAGTTATATTTTCGAACAGCTGACTGTTGTAACATAGCCTAAAAGTATACACCAGATTGGCTTTGTGAATATCTTTATTTTCTTTATTTGTTTAATTGATACATGTAAATTTGTATTAATGTATTACTATAGTTAGGTTATAAAATGAGCTTTTAAAGTATTTATATTATTTCAAAATAACATAATGAGTGAAAATAAATCCCGAAGTCCCAACTTTAATTTATCTAAACCTCATATCAAATTCTCTATCGCTATATTTAAAGAAAAGTTCATATCTTTCTCGTAGTTGTCTTGGAACTTGAACATTTTCTATAACCTCGTTATATAAATTAAAAACTTCTTCATCTGAAGACTCCATACTTCACATTTATGAATC
>CABFWB010003613.1:57934-70178 GCA_902151455.1 Timema bartmani
TATGAATATGGATTATTGAATAACATGACGTGTTATAAACAACAACATAAACATGCATTGTACTTTAATCTGTTTTCCTAACAACTCCATAACTTTAAAGACATTTAATAGTTACTTACAATCTATTGGTTCAAATTAAGCCAATCAAAAGCTTTGTAGCAAATCTAGTGCTCCGAGAAGCTTAATGATAAGAACTAATGGAAGGCACCCGTCCGTAACTTGACGAGAACATCAAAATAGTATTGTAAAACGCAACGCCAAATTTAACCAACGGTTAGACTTTACGAACGGTTAAATTACGAGGACTTTAACGTGACATTGTAAGATTGGGCTTAGTATGTTAAAAATAATCAAACAATTATCACTTACTAATTCAATGTAGTTATATAATTTTTTTAACACTTTTATTTTATTTTATTTTTTAGCACTACATTTTACTACTCATTCATGTTATACTCTTATTTACTATGCTATTGGGCTAGGAATGAGAGAGGTTAGATTTAGAAGAAGTGTACTCGTATTTGCTTGGAATAAGAGTGGAAAATCATTTAGGAAAAACTCAGTACACCCATCTGGGGTCAAACCATGATCTCCACGTCATCCGCAATCCAGTCTATTGCGATAGTAGTGACTTATACCATGCGGCCACCGAATTGAGTAACATTCAATTTAATCAATTATTTTTTGTCTTGTATTTATAGTCCTAAAATTGAATGGCCTAAAATAATGGTTTATCCTTAATAGCTTTCAACCTCCTTCTTTTCATATTCCCCGGGCCCGGTGGTCTCACAGTGCATGTAGCCTCCATTTGGAGGTGATGTATCAACAAAAATTTGAGGAACATTTCTTTAGAGAACATCTAAGATCCTCGCGGAACAGTAAGTCAACTCGAGGTAGTGCCCGCCGAAAGTCCGCCCACTACTAAAAGTGTCAGACTCATGAACAAGGAAAGTAGGAGCCGATTCCGGTATGTCCTTTGTGTCGTGGACTACCACCGCGAATGATATTTACCGCGCGTCCTTCACAACCGCGACACGGTTTAGCGATACAGGTCCACTTCGGTCACGGTCCTCTCCTCTCTTCCCTTCCCTGCCAACAGAAGACACTTTAATTGTTTCCAATAACTCACTCGGCGGCATCAACATGACCTACAGGGTGGCCCAGAAGGTCCACCAGTCCACCTGCACTTGTTTTCTGGGGACTACAATCTGATACAGAAAAATATAACAGTAGAATTACGGTTATTTTTAGGTTAAAAAAAGGTATAAAGTGTCACCAAACATTTCAAATGGAAATTGATCCTAATATTTTGACCACAGAAATAGAAATAAGTTAAAATATATTATTACTTGCTTTAACCCCTTCTCCATTGAACATAATAAAGATATTTGAAAATTCTAAAACAACTTTCGTTTCATGCCCGACATCTCAGCTCTCAGCTCAGTTGGTAATATATCCGTCTACTGAGATAAGGGTCCGGGTTCGATTGCTGGTATAGCCGAAAAATTTATCAGTAGTGAAATGTGGGTTTACCCCTTTCAAAGTGATGAATTAACGGCTGGGGACTGGGTGTTGTGTTTGTTTTAGATTTAAGCGAGTTTTTAAGTCATGTACAGATATAATCAGTCAGTTTAGAAAGTGCACGTTAAATACCTCTAATAAATGGGAAAGAAAAGTTGCCTTTTGTAACAAAGTAAAGAAAATATTCACGGAAAGAAGGAAATTCATAAATAAATTTGACAAAATTAATAGAGGCCCCACCGAGATTTGAACTCGGATCGCTGGATTCAAAGTCCAGAGTGCTAACCATTACACCATGGGACCAGATATCAACTGATTATAAAGTATTATTAAATCAATAGAGAATAATTATACATCATATTAACAACGTTTCAATTTTATCAAGATAACATTATGAACTTAAAAACGTAAGGCTATCCTTTCAAATTGGATGTAATTAAATACAAATGAAAACCAAAGTCAGCAGTTAAACATGCTAAACATAATGAAATTACAATTATAATATTTAAATCATGTTAAAACTAAGATAAGATAAGTATGTTCTCCTTGGTTGTTCAATTAATGTTGTATGGTCACTCCATGTATGTCCTTGATCCATAAACAGAACAATAAAACATTTAGTATTGCCCATCATAGCTATCGCTAAACACAGTCTCAGTATCAATATTCTAAACTGATTAACTAGACTCCTTCATTCTATGCAAGTAAGAACACAGCACAGTGTATCTGGCAAGGCCTTCGAGATTACCGAGTGCTTCTAGTAGAAAATGAGAGCGCTAGCAGCTCTTCGAAGTAAGAGTCAAAGCCTTCATTAGTTTCAGTGATAATCTTAAGTAAATATTGAAACTTAGAACAATCATCTTAAGATGCACTTTTGTATCATTAAATAATGCAAATCTTGTTGAAATGAATGCTTTTTACAAGCGAAAAGTATTTATTTTTAATTTATATTAAATTAATTATTGCTGAGTTAGGGGAATAAAGGCCTTTTTACGACCCTCTGCTTAGCTGTATACTTGATAATATTCCCGTTCAAACATCTACGCTTACTATAATATTAGAGCTCAAATCTCGTGTTTTTTTTCCATGTGCTGAACAGTTTAGCTCTAGTCTCGCTTCAGACTTCACTCAGATATATCTTATAGCACCAAACTTTTGTCTCGTTCTGTATAGCGAATAAGACACCCATCATAATTTATGTGCATTTGACTTGTCAACCGAAAAAAATATAAAGAAATTATTCGCGGAAGATTAAAATTTTTCTAGGTCTCACCTTTTGAGTCGGTTTAATAATGTGTTTCCTTCGCTATAGGATTATTATTATTGCAACTCGCATAAAAATAACACATTATTATTCTAAGTGCAATCAGGATTTCGTTAATGTGGACCATTTTTACGAGAGCTTGAGGTGAAAAATGTGCATCTCAGACTATTAAAAACCCTATGAAAACTTTTGGAGTTGTGTAGTTGAAATAGTTTAACATATTTTATTGCCGATCATGGGACGTTATAAAAGGTGAAAAGTTCTCGCACATTCCAAGATTGTCCAGGTATAAAGCCTGGTGTGCGAGTGTTCGTGTATTAAAAAACATAACTAGTATCTTGACAGACATATCGTGGTAAAAAAAAACTACGGCTGAGGTTAGGGAAGCAATTAACACTCCTGAGTAACTCAAAATAAAGGGATTCTTTTATTTTCCTCTACCCATCTGGGCCAAACGCATTTAACTATAATAATTGATTAGGGATGAGTAATGTGAAGCTTGGCGGAAATCTACCCACATTTGCTATGAAGAAGAGTGATCCGACCCGCCTCGGTGGCGTAGTTGGCTAACGCGCTACTCGTGTTGAGCTCGACTGCTGAGGACGAAGAGATCGAGGTTAGAATCTCGGTCGGGTGAACTGGGGGTGGTTTTTCCTAAATAGTTTTGCCTCTCCCCCTTCATGTAAATGCGGGTTCACTTCCTCTAAATCCAACCTTCCCAATTCCTAATCCATTAGTGTAATTAGTACTTAAGCGTATAACCCAGAACGGGTAGTAAGACGCGATGCTAAAATTAAATCAAAGAGTGAGGGGAAACATTTTGGGAAAAACACCCTCAATACACCCGGTTGAGATTCAAACCATGAACTCTTTGTGACCATAAAATCAGACCAGATTAGCTTTACATTTAGTCCACATGCTACCTGGACTCAATCTGGATTGACAGAACTCTATGTGTTTTTTTTCAAGATATTTTCTATCATCTTTTCAGGAGAATGTTAGCGCAGTTTCTTTAATGACCCTACTCATATTATTAATATAGTTTGTGATTAAAATCAATAAATGAGCCTTGTATCATAAAAATTTAAGCGTGTATATAATATAATTACTATAAATCTTTTGTTAAAATATAATATACATTTTTAGCAAGAAATATATCAGCGCTTCAAAATATCTTTATATATGCCCCACTTCTCATTAATTATCATGGGAAATGTGCCCACATTTGCGTGGAAGAAAGATAGAGAACCATTTTGAAACAAACTCCCCACTACACCCCTAGCACCAGCGAATGAATGAAAAGTGGACTCAGTGAAATTCCCGCTCAAATGGAATGTTGTGAAATTTGGGCTCAACCGATTCGGCTTTCCCAAATACCTGGGAGACCACGGTCAAGTAGCGCACCTGCGTATGACTCACCGTTGAGAACAATGCCCCCAAATTACAAAATCACCCCTTCACCACCAACTATTTATTTCGTTTAATTTCTGCTCTGACTTTTGTAGAGTGCACTATGGAGTTTCTTACAAATACCAAAGGCTAAACTAACCTAACTTAACCTAACCTAACCGAAACACACGATATATTAAAACGCTAACTTAGAATTACCTTTGACCAAATGGAAGTCGTGAGCGGATATTTCATCTCCACCCTTTACTAATGTTTTGTTGGGAGGGTTTAATATTTCTTGGACGTGTGAGCGGATATTTCACTGAGATAATATTATTTCGCTGAGCGGGACCTTCGCGACACCGCACCAGCAATCCAGTCTACTACGAGAGTGGCGCCTTAGGCCACGTGATCACCGATGTGAGTGTCATAAAATAGCTAAGCCTGAATATATAGTACAGTACTATTGTATTACTTAACTATCATCAGTATTAGAATAGTTATTAATAGAGCCGTTGTTACGTGTTCAAGAAAATGGTAATTTGTAATTTAGCTTTCTATCATATTAATGTTGTTTTTGTTTTATCTTGTGGGTCACGTGGATGATTATAGATGACTTTGTATCTAGAAGACAAGTTACATTCTCCCCTTTAGCTCACTACCCACAAAATATAAACGTTGTTGTATTTTATAAGACTTAGGCCTATTTCTCAAGGGAAAACTCACTATTCAATAACTATGTGGTGAAAAATCTGCCGCAGTATATCAAAAGAGAAAAATAATATATATGTTTGTGATATAATTTATGATACAACTCAAATAAGCTGAACAAGGATAAAATAGATTTAGTAATGAAAATAAACAAAATAATATTGGGTACCAAACTTAATAAAGTAACAAAAAATGTAGATAAGCACGAAACTATTATGATCTCGGGACGACTCGGTAGCTCCATAGACATTGGTCTTACCTCTGGAAACCTTCTTGTAGAGCAATGAGTTCATGACCAGACAAGGTCAGTATCATCTAGGACAAAATATAACCTGGTGTCTAGAGTTGTCTAGGGTATAACAATAGCCACAAATAATGATATCAACAATACCATAAAAATTTGTCTGTATTGTTAAGTCAACAATGAAAATAAAAATAAAATAACACGAAACATAAGGTAGGCTATTGAAGAATGTGTATTCTTTTACTTCTGAATAAAATAAAATTAAAAAAAAATCCAACAATCCTCCTTTGGAGTACTCCGCTAATATAATACTAAAGTTACACAAGGAAATATTTCTATTAATTAAGTTGGAATAAACTTAAACAATATATAGTAAAAATTAAAATGAATAAATATCCTCTCACTTAAGTCCAAAAATCTATCAATTTGTCATAATTGAATAAAAAATGTTAATTTAGTTAAGTCATATTACTGCCGAAAAAGAAAGTGTTATTATCTTGAAAATTAAATGTTTTAGTTCTGGAGACGTAGGATGTATTAGATGAAGTCCGATAAAATTTGGAAGTCCAGGCGTCGTTTTAGAATTTGCTGCATTCTAGGAAGAAACATATACCTGTGGATTATTGTTTGAAAATCTTCGAAACTTAGTAGAATTTAGGTACAATATACTGGCCAGGCCGGAAATCTAACCCGAGACCTTACTTTTCACCTTCAACTACTGACGCTAGTCCCAAATGACTATTAAAGCTTCTGATTAACACGGACGAAAATCCACTTTCCTTACTTGCTTTTAAGTGAACATGGCGATAGTCTCTTTCACAGATCACGAGTTCTTCCCTCTTCAAAAACGTTCCAATAATTCCAAAGACAAAACATTGTCTTGGAGGTAATATAAGCCTGTCATAAGTTTAAATAAACTAAATAGAACAAGAATAATAAATTTGAACGGCGTGAATAGAAAATGAAGGATTGGAAATTAAAAGTCCATGAAACAAAACGCACTAATTTCACAATAATAAAACATAAGTTAATGTATTTAAGGTATGTCCATTTAAAACCCGCGGTGAATAAAATAACTCTAGTCCTTTTTTCGAAGCTTTCCACATCACTGATTGTTTAGTTAAATGTCTTGTCGCTAGGCTACACTAGCTTAGATCACGTTCACATGTCGAGTAAATATAGTTCTCGCCATCGCCACCAATCGCTGATTTATGAAAGTGACAAAACGGCTATCGTCTACAGTCAAGTTTTATACTCTTCTGAAAAACATATACACGCTCAGGTAACTAACTGTAACTCCTTCAAATGTTGATGCATATTATAACTTTGTTTTGTAGTGTTAGCTACACAATCTGAGATAAACATGGCTCAAAAAAATAAAGTATTCTTTAAATTCTATAATAACAAAACCCACGTGTTTGTTCTTAACGCTAAATTGTCCTTGAAATTATAATACTATAAATAATGTCTTTAAAAGTTCAGTTCTTTGTTACAACTATTTAAAGGAAATAGGCTACTTTTTAAATAGGCCTACTTTCCATCCAATTGTATTTGTGAATATGTTAGACAGTTTTTGCCTCCACTTTATTTTTTATTTTTTTATAGTTCCGTTGTTTTATTTATTTCATAGAGGTCTTCTCATACGGTAATATAATAAATGAAAATTAAATAAAATTAACTAACTTTTTATAGACAACGGGCACTCTTAACATGGGGTTATATAATCAGATGTGACGAATCCTGAATCTCGAATAAAAATCCGAATTTGACGAGTGTTAGGGGCCAATATCCCTTCCTTTGCATGATATAATTATTAAGTTGCTATTAAATACAGAAACTGATTGCTTTTTCTTATAATGTGAATCCACCTTTAATTGATTGATAAATTAATGGTCTAGTGCCTGCTGTTAGGTTTTCTCTGGTATTTATTGGTATTAAACTGAAGAATAATAACTGTAAGAAATGAAGTTCAAAATGTATAAGACTTAATTTATGCTACATATTAAATCTAATGACTATTAATGTTAAATCTAATCTAATAATATATTTTTGTTTGTTTAGAAATATTTTATGAACAAAGAAAACTCGTAAATAGCAAAAAAGTATGGTGTAAGAATTTTAATTCTGTCGATTTATATTTTTATTTAGTTTTAATTTATTCTTAAGTATTTATTTATTGTGACGCGAATAGCACGCCATGCGGCCAGATGTCATACTACATTTAATTAATTCTCGTTATATTAATTTTCAAACTTTTCAACGGACATTGCATTGCGTCGAAGGAATCACCAGATGATAAAAATAACAATACTTTTATCAGAACAAGAAATATATTTATTTACCGGGTTTTTGTCCAAATATTCCGTCCACATTTTAAAACAATACTGATCAGGTGTAATTTTATTTTTAACGTCTTCTACGAGATTCTACTAGAATCATAATGGCCGCACTACCCGAGGAAGAAAGAAATGGACTGTAGGAGTGAGGGAAGGTGGGGGATGTGACGACACATATACGTCATCCAACCTCGTACATTTTAATTTTAAAAGGTCCGCGAAGAAAAAAAAAATTGAGTTTATTTACAAGCAATGATCATAATATGTCAAACTGTCAGATATCAGATTCTGCATCCATTTAGTTAAAGATTCAGATTTGATCAAGCTTCTTAATTAATTATATCTTTCCCCCCAGATATTCCTTGTTTATACTTTATTTTCACATATTTATAGACATATATTTCAAATTTAGGACTTAAATCCACGAGATTTTTGGTGCCTCTACGAGAAATGCCGAGTGGCGGGAATTGTAAGAAGGAAGCAGGACTGGCGTCTTGGAGATAAAGAAAAGATAACACACATTAGTTTCAGTGCAACAAAAACTGAAATCTAATAGTTATTCCTTAAAATAATCTTTCAAGTGTTCATCAAAATGACTACCAGAGACGCGACGACAACTTTAGACCAATGGTAGAACTATGCAATGACGATTCTTGGACTTTTAGTGACTTTTGGACCAACTCACAGTTTCAACGACGACCTCCCAGAACATCTTTTGAGGTGATATCAACAATTTTTGTTTTTAACTTTTAATATCTACACAGCTTCGGCCTCTCTACACAGACGTTATATTCTTATGAACCTTTTTCACAACAATTTAAAGACTTCGTGATATTTTCTTCTAAAGTAATAATTTTTTTTTTCTCAAGCTAACATTATTTTTAAACAATGACTCTGGAGAGAATCTTTTGGCCAGAGTCATTCCTTCGACATAACTGCAATGTCTTATGTTCTACTGTACCTTTATTTTAACTACTAACCTCATAAAGGACATCTATTAACTAGAGTGTCTCAATAAATAATAATAATTTTATTATTATTTCAATAACTATCCACAAAAATTGGACTTAAGATTTTCTATACTAATACATTAACTTACTGAACTGTTATTTGAATTATTAAATGTATTTTAGCTTTATAATTTAGCAGACGTCTGTTAGGCAGGGTAAAATTTTAGCTTGACAATTATTTATCAAAGTAAAACTAAACTTATTTATGTTTTTCAAAGCCAAATCCGTTGTTAAGTATTTTATTTATATTACTATCACCATCATTCAATGCAATCCACCTTGTTACTATTGCTATAAAAACATATTTAGCGATGTCTCCCTTGCAAGCAGTTCCTAGGTATGCTGAACTTGGAGGCTGGTATTGTTGTACGCAAAGTGAGTCCATTGTTGACTAGGTACAGTAAAGGTATATTTCTTCCCAACACGACCCAGAGGTCCTGAGAGAGTCTCGTGTTCAATTTGATGCATTATTATTATTTTAAGTTTTCTTGTTGTTAAATGTAAATGTTGGTTTTGAACCCAAAGTATTGTATTCATTTTAAATCTGAGCTAACCCACCATTCTTTTATCATCTATTTTATGTAGACTACTATTTTATTTTAATGACGTCACTGGACTTAAAGTTAATAAATAGATAGAGGTATTTTTTAATATTTCCCCCTCTTTCCTATAAAATATATTACACTCATTATTATATTATTACATACTTTTTTATTATTTACAATGGCTACTTCAAGGTGTTTCAAATAATGAGCCCAGAAGCTAATTTTCGTCTCTGTGTATACTGGTGTTTAGTTACCTATATACCATCACGCTATCTCATTAGCAAGCGAGGCAGTGTCGATAAAACCGACTGTTAGTGTGTTTACATTTGCTTTTTAAATTTGTTAAAATTCAAATATACTTACTTTAAATGTAAACACCTTCTTTGTAAATCTCTTTGTCAACGAGTGGTTTGGAAATATTTGCAAACCATGAATGTATACTAGATTTATTTCAGAGACATTGTGACTACTTATTTGGGTAAATAATCAAGAAACATAGAAAGTTAAAACTTGGTACCAACCACTTTCTTTGGAAAACCTTAGTTTCTGTAACCACACATATTGTGAGCCTGAAGTATTAAACCACGTGATCACTGGTGTGACAGGATGACAAACAAAGGATCGTGAAAATATTAAAATGTGTATAACTATTACTTAGGGAAACCAACTTATGTCAACCTCAGGTCTTTTTTTTACTTTTACCTATTAAATATATAGAAATTAAATGTCTGCCTTTTGTTTGCTGCTCAATCAAGCCCCAAATCACTGTACCAATTCTTCTGCTGAAATTTCACATGAATATAACTTGGACATCCGGTCAAAACATGGGCTAATTATAGATTACGTCCTCAATTTTATTTCAGATACCGGTTACAAAACACTTCTTTTTTACCCTTTTCTCAGCTTATGACTATTAGATTTTCATTGGATCAAATTTAAAAGTTCCTAGATGAAAAAAAATGGTGGTTATATAACATTAGTTTTAAGCCTGTCCAGAGATCTAAATCTTAAACTATGGGAATACCAATATTCAATCATTGTATAAATAATATAGAAATGTATTAGTTTGTTTGTATATATGTGTATGTGTGTAGATGCCTAACTCCAAAATCAAGAGACCTAGAAAGCTTAAATTGCACTAATATATAAAAATGAAATGATGTGTGTCTGATTTTTGCTCAAACAGACCCAAACCACTGTATAATTTTAGGAGACAAAAAATTTAAAAAATGCACAAAGTGAAATTAAACCAAATACCCCATTAATTCCTAAATATTTAAAAATTAAAAGTGGAGTTTAGTGAAACGAAGGATTTAGAAATTTCCAAAACTTAAGTAAAAAACTTTTTCTCACTGAACCTGATTCGGTGGCCGCACAGTTTAAAAGTCACTCTCGCAATAGAGTAGACTGCCAATGACAGGGAGATTGGGGTTAGAAATTATGTTGGTATACTGAGGGTAGTTTTTCTAGTTGGGTTTCCCCTCTAAATCCACATAAATGCTTACAAACTTTTTCTAAATTAAACCTTTCTCATCCCTAGCTCAATAGCGTAATTATTACATAATATAGCCCGGACAGGTAGACGCGGAAGTAAAAAAAATACTTCTCACTGTGGTAGAAGATTGAAATTTGTCAGTCAGAGTCACCCAAACACTCTGAAAAAGAAATAATTCAAAATGAATGACCGGAAAAGGGTAAAAGTGGTCCTACACAAAAAATGTCTAAGCTAATTGATTACTAAAATATTTCCCGCATGATAGACAATTGAAATATTTAAATACGTATAGAGGGACAACCTTAAACAACCATAAGAGTCTGAATAGTTAAGTTCATTGCTAAACTGTGGTGATCTTATTTTCAATATGTTTTGTAACAATGTATACCATTTATTTTTACATATCACATGATTGCTCATAGGCAAATAGTTCGTTCTAAGTATTGCGTTCATTTGTGAACTCAGTTTATGAGCTGTGATTAATGTTTCGTTTCAAAGATTGTTTTAAAATTGATTGGTTGATAAATTGGTTTTTGGATTGGAGATTATATTATAAAGAGTGCAACCGGATGTTGAACATAATAATTCGACATGTCTGTCTGTATGAATAATTCGAACCCTTCTAAACATCCTAGAAATCTAAAATTTGGCATGACAATAGGTCTTAAGATGATGTTCTCTATAAAAGTCCTAATTTTTCTATACTGTAGATTTTTACATTTTAATGTAACTTTCATTTGTTTTAAAACTTAAACAAGCAATTATTTATGTCAATGTTACTCTTATTTATTTTTTAACTAGAACCAATAAATGAGGGTACAAATATTGTGTATGGAGAAAATATAACTTTCAAAAGAAATGTCCATTTTTAACACATATTTAGATTACAATCTATATTTTGATATTGTGTTTCAGTAAGCCTAATTTTCACGTTTTGTAACACAATTTAAAACAATAAAGGACTAATATTTATACATAATTTAAGATTTATTTACTTTTCCCCTTTATTTATTTTACATACAATAAAAGATCAATCCATCTCGGTGGCGTAGTTAGGCGCTAGTTTCGTGTTGAGCTAGACCATCGAGGACGGGGAGATCTAGGTTCGAATTTCACTCGGGTGAACTAGGGGTGGTTTTTCCTAAATGGTTCTCCACTCTCCTTCCACGCAAATTTGGGTCCACTTTCTATAAATTCAACGTTCCCAATTTCTAACCCATTAGCGTAATTAGTACTTAAGCGTATAACCCGAACGGGTAGTAATACGCGGTGCTAAATTAAATTTAAAAAAATAAAATGTAAAAGAGCAAAGTTACTTATTATATTCCCGTGTGAAGAACGGATACACCAGTTAGGTTTTTTGCGCATTCAAATTTTTGTGGTATTTCCCTCTCCTTCTAGGTATTATACACTATAAGAACACCAAATACCCCATTTTTAGAATGTTTGCTTCTCTGTCCATTTGTTTGTTTCCATTAAACTCAAAATGTATTCATTGGATCAAGACAGAACTTCTTCTATTGTGTTCCTTACTCTTCAGAGAACCATTGTAAGGTACACCATCGCGCTAGCTCATCGACAAACGAAGAACTGACGACAAAACCGGGTCCGAGAAGTGAATATTCGCTGCGGCCGATATTGCGGGTATATTATTATTATTATTATTATTATCACCGCGTCTTACTACCCGTTCGGGTTGTATACACTTACGCTAATGTGTAATGGTAGG
>CABFWB010003614.1:7591-24972 GCA_902151455.1 Timema bartmani
GTTAAAAAAAGTTTACCGTCCTCTTTCTGATAGAGCTTCGTTGACCAAACAAATAATAAAAAGGTCGATGTCACAGAAAGTTGACTGACAAATGTAAAAAACAATTTTATTTTGAGGAGCAATATTTTCACTAGAATGGAATAGCTACCTTGAAACAGTAAATATATATATATTTGATCTTTTTGGCTTGGTAACTGTTTTATTTACTCTAAAGAGGTAGGCATAAATGGACTGAAATTTAATGAAAGAAATGTATCTGGCAGTGCTAGAAAGAGAATAGTAATGTAATTTATTTTTAATTTAGCTAATCCGTTTTAACTCGAGGTCTATTTAAGGTTTGATAGAATATATGGTGCGTGAGATATGTTTTTTTAGTGTTTTTTTTAAATAAAAAATACGTTTTTGATTAAAGTACCAAATTTAAAAAAAATTGCTTCAGTATACACGTATGTTTTGTTTAATTCTCTACATACTTTAATCTCAATAAATTTTGAATATTTGTCTTGGACATCGCGAAAGTTGATTATGAATTTTTCCCCACATTCAAATCTTTTTTTTCCCCCCCATCAATTGTCACTACATTCGTGAGATATATTTTATAAATGTTGGGCTTACTATTTGTATAAAATATGACTAAGTGTATTTGATAGAAAATATTAATTTTACTCGATTAAGTCGAAAAAGTATTTTGTTTAAAAATAACTGCAAAAATACATACCTTAGCTCGAGTTAGGTTTTATACTATCAGGTTATCCCGGATGGAGGTAATACACGAATCACAAATAACACGTGGAACAAGTTTCAAAAGTTCTTAGGTTTGTCTTCAATGTAGATAATATTCACACGGCAGGAATCTGATAGGAAGAGGAAGTATGGGAAAAAAAATTGTGGTCAACATTCATAATATTTTACTTAACTATTAGTGCTGTTTTATTACTTATTCTATGGCACTAGGAATGCAAAATATCAGTGCCGCCCTTTAGAAAGTACGCCACCTATTCCTATCTAAAGCTGGTTCTATCCAGTCCACCTCATTACACACTATCTCTATCTTGAGCTAGCTCTATCCAGTCCACCTCATTACACATTATCTCTTCTTGAGATAATTCTATACAGTCTATACCATTATACTCTATATCTCTCAGGTCCATTCAAATTTTATCATTCCATCTACATCTAGGTCTTCCCAATGATCTCTTTCTATTTTATTTGCCAGTCAATACCTTGAACGCAGTTCTAGTTTCTTTCATTCGCATTCATGGCCTGCCTTAACCTGCAAGATTTGACTGCCCTAACAAGATCCGCTAGTGAGTACATGGTATGTAACTCATAATTATGTAACCTGCTCCACTCCTCAGTAAAAGATAATGTTTCAAAAACATAAAGAATCACCGGTGAACCTATTGTTTAGTATATTCTGAGTTTTTCATTCCTTGATAACAGGCGAGATATTAACAACTTATTGTTCGATTAATAATCTATGCATTTCGCCACCCTATGAATATATGAAAAATGTTTTAATAACTTTTATTTAGTGTTAAAATAATTAGGCCAGCTTCCTATCTAAATTGAATTGTAGAATTGATCAATCAATGATAACATTACCAAACCAGTAATAAATTATACTTAAAAGTCTTTAAAAAATGATTAATTATTGTGATATTTTCAAAACAAATTAATCATTTTAGCCGACTAGACTGACCACTAGAACACTTTTCGTTCCCTTGATGCAAACACCTCCCACCCCCCTTCTCAAAGCTGATGAGCAACAATGACACTAACGCTCTCGGCTACATTATACCTACCCATATCCCAGCGGTGAATGTACACTCCGCTAAAAAGCAATATCATTCTCAGTCTCAGGAGTAATTCCAAACCGTAATAGTGAAAATTATACAGCTCGTCAATTCTAAATTAGACTACGGTCCGATTAGATTTGCATAGTCCGGAATGTTATGAGGGTGTTGTTTTGTGGTTGTACAGAATTTACCATAAATGGATACACCAGTTCAAAAGTTACGGTGCGGACATAAATATTAACGACAAAGAAAAAGATGGAACATGATAGAACATTCACACTTCAAACACATTTTTTTGAATAAAAAACAAATCCAAAAAATAAATTCTGTTACTAAATATAATCTATGTCAAGTAATTAAATCTCTAAAAGACCATCTATATATTATATATATTTTTAACGCCGCGTCACACTAACTGTTCAGGTTATATGCATTAATGATAATTACTTTGATAGAGTAGGGATGAGGAAGGAAGCATTCTAAAGTTAATTCACCCGCATTTGGGTAAAAGGAAAGTGGGAAATAATCTAGTAAAAATCACATTCATTTGACCCAACCGGGATTAGAACACCGATCACCCAGTAATCAAGAGGTCAGTCTAACAGGAAAATGATGCTTTAGACCATTCGACCACTGAAGCATATGCTATCAATAATTGTTTCTTTTTCTTCACTACTTAATCTCATACAAAGGTTTTTGGTTCAATAAAACAAATTTAATGAAATCTGAAAATAAGTTCTAGAATGAAAAAGAAATATCACGTTTCTTCTGTTAATTAATAAAGGAGAAATCTTTCCTTGCTGGATTGTATCAGAGCCCTGTCAAAAGAACGTATATAGACAGATAAAAAAACGACATAAAATAAAGAATTTACACTGTAAAATAATGAAAAACCTGTTATTATTGTGTTCCAAAATGGTCTTAGCTTTGTTTAACATCGTGAAAGGGGGCAGATTTTTTAAAAAAATGAGAGGGGGGCGTGACGGGGGATAAACCTTCAAAAGCGGAACAAGAAATTTAAATTGATTAGACTATCCTTAAACTCACCGAAGGTAAATTAAATTCCGAGATTGGCGAGAGGGGTTGGCGGTTTGGGGAGAGGGGGGGATGGAGACTAGACAAACCGATGCTTCAGGACCTTTTGTCTTTAACAGACAAATACTTAGACTTTTTGTTTTAGCAGGCATACTTCATCAAAGCTCAAGGAAGTGGTGAAAATGTGTATGCATCGATGAATAATGGTAGTAAATATTTTAATCATTTATGTTTATGTCCATGTTTTTAGCAATTCAGTAAAGAAATTAATGGAAGTGACCTTTAAGGGGGTTCGCCCATCGGAGCGTTAAGGCACACTGCAGAGGTTTAGAGACTTCGTATTATTTAAAAAGTTTTTATTATTTTACCAACATGTTCCTATAGCATTTAAAAACTTATTGAAAAGATTAATATTTAAAAAAAAAGTTATTAAAAGGTAAAATTGGCTTATTTTTAAACAAGTTTTACGCTAAATGTTGCATTTCTGAGATAGTTGTAATTGATGAAAAACATAGGTTTAGCCTTTCTCATACAAATAAAAACACATTTTATCAGTTTTGAATCTTAATATCTGACATAAATAAAAAAAAATCTAAGTGTTAGGATATTTCGCTTCACATAAACGTCGCTAACATGTGTGGAAAAAATTTCACCTGGTTTTTTTAAAAATAGATTCAACCCGTATCGAAAAATATCCAAACATTCAGTGCTAATCGATGCTCAATTATTATGTGTGCTTGTTGACTTATAATTGAAATGCATTTTGAAATAGTATATCCGTTATAAAAATCAACTAGCAAAGTATTCGATTCATTTTATAATATGCTTCTATGTTCATCAAATATATATATGTTAAAAAATTATCCATGAATTATAGTTAATATTTTCTTTTAAAAATAGTATCTATATTTCATGGATTTAAGTTATATATATAAATATAAAACTTAAAATTTAGGTGGTATTTGAAAAATAAAATTATGAACTTCAAATCATGGTTAATTTTTTAACAATATTTTAAAATCCAATCAAACCCCGGATCTTTCAACCAGAACTCTTAATACAATGTTATCATATTGAATCAAAGTAATTTAACTTTGGATAAAAGTAATCAAAAATTAAAAAATATCAAAGGAACTCATCCATTGATTTCATTTTGACAGTTTATTAAAATCGTATCAAAGAATGAAACTTTCATGCAAAATGAAAACAATTAAAACTAAACATATTGTATAATAATGTCCCAGTGAATATCCAAAAATATTCTGAAAATCAATGTAGTTATAGCACTGTTCATACGAAGGAAATGACATTATTTACATAGTTAGAATTAGTTGAAAAATTACACATGCACATAAGGGCGGATCCTGATTATTTTCATAGGGGGTTATAATTATAAATAACATAGTTACTTAGAATGTTAAATTTCTGTTTGAAGCTGTTTAATAGTTTCTCATTCTTATTTAATCTCATGTATGCTTTAAACCGTGGTCATCCTCCACAATTTTTTTAAGGTCAGATAGTTTTATAAGCTATTTGGAGTAACCCCCTTTCAACAATTTTTTGAAAAATGATTAATTATAGAAGCTATGAGTAGTCATCACCTTGATTTTTTTTCAAATTATATTATTTTATAACCCATTTAAAGTGTTCTTCACTCAGAAATTTTTGAAATTTGGATGCCCCTCAAAGCTACTTAGAGTGATACTCACCTTAATATTTTACGATGGTTAGATACCTCTAGATGATAATCTTTTAAGTGGTCTTCCACCGACCAAATTTTGAAAATTGAATTATTCCAGAAACTAGGCTATTTGGGGTGGTCCTCGCCTGAAAATTCATCAAAATGACCTGCATCTAGAAACTATTCATAGTGTTCCTCCCCTGACTTTTTTGTGCCAGTTAGATGCCTCTAGTCTAGTAGTTATTTGAAACGGTCTTCTCCAGCAAATTATTTACAAAAGAATGCATCTAGAAGTCATTTGGAGTTTGATTTAAGGTCATCTTTCAGCTTCATATTTGATAATATCAGAGGATATGAAATATATCTAGGGGGTAACTTATTCCAGGGAGGGGCCAATTATTTCCAGGGGGCCAGTGTCACCCACAGTTCCTGCTGTCCACATATACTCTATATCCGTTATTCGTGGATGAACTATTCTCAGGCAATGATTAGTATTCTTTGATGTGTGGTAGTCTACCATCTCTATACGGAACAATGTTCGTTAATCGCTATGCAAGACAGATATTAGTACATGAAAACGAATTTTTTTCCACACTTGCGTGGGTCATATCGACCATTGATTAATCATAAACGAATAATGCACGTGTGAGCCCGGCTTAAGAGGTGTCTGAGAGTAAGCAGATAAAAAAAAGTGTATAATTTCTATGTGTTGTATTATTTTTCTAAAATTTGACCTTTCATTTTTACATTCTCTCTATCTTACAGGTAGAGAAAGTATGGTGATCGTCAAAAAAATTGAACTCGAGATTTTGATGAATCTTGACGTTTAATGACTCCCTGAATCCGAAAAAGTGGTTTTTGAATTTCCGTCTGTGTGTCTGTACCTCCAACTAGAGCCTAAACTATTTTACCGATTGAGCTAGAACTTGATATCTAGGGTTTTCATAGGGTTTCCCCAAGGGGTTTTTAGAATTGTCTATCTACCCCTAAAATTAAGGGTAGTTTACTGAAGGGCAAAAATAGAAAAGTCAATTTTCTCAAAATCAACTCTAACGATTTTGATTAAATTTCATTTATAAACATTAATAAATATTCCAAACAAAATGGCTACTCTCAATATTTCGTCAAAATGGCTTTAAGGGCTCCAGTTTGATGCGTAAATTAACATTTTTTTTATAATAGCTCCGAAACTATTTGAGATATGAAATTACTTAGCATTACAAATATGTATATATATTTATAATACAGATATTTTATCTGAAACATATTTTTATAAAATCAATAATTTTCAATATATACGCAATTATATATATATTTTTAAATTTTTGGACATAAAAGTTTAAGTATTGCGACCGTAAAAAACACTAACCTGATATGTTGATGGATGTCGACGTCTCATGACCCCCCAAATCCTAAAAAATAGTCTTTGCAATGCCGTCTGTCTGTGTGTCTATTAAAACTTAAAATTAAGGGTAGTTTACTGAAGGGCGAAAAGAGAAAAATTTGGTTTTCTCAAAATCTGCTCAAACGATTTTGATTAAAATTCGTATCTAGGCGTTGATTAAGATTATAAATAAACTGGCTATTTTCATTTTCCTATGAAAATGATTTTTAGGGTACATTACAGAAGCGTTAATTTCCGTATCTCCACAACTATTGGAGAAACTAAACAACTTATCATTGCAAAATTGTAGGACTATTAGAAATAAAAAACTTTTATTTGACATATATTTTTATAAAAGCAGCAGTTTCTGAGATATTTGCAAATATATTAATACAATTTTGTGAGCTTTAGTTGTAAACATATACTACTTAAGTCTTAACGCAATAATTCTCCAATGCCATAGAGTAATTAAATATAAGTATCTAAAAAAGTATGTTATTTTTCCTTAAATCTCTTAGGAGAAATGTTTGCATAGCAATGATCTATCTCCATTTTAGACTCAATAGTCAATATTTACATTTTTTATTGGTCAAAATGTATAAATGAATAATTAAATATCAATGCGATGACTTGAAGATCTGCAACACCTTATAAAATGTTAAAATTTTAACCAGAAATCGAAATTTTAATACGAAGTGTTGACCCTTGTGGAAGACATTAAACTGTTTGAAATGCTCTTAGGTGGACAAAGATGCGCCTCTTTTCTCATTGATTATATATCATTGTATATTATTTTATGCGTGTTCTTATGTGGAGTGGTGATGATACAATGTACATTATTCCGTTCAGAAATCTTACGATTTTATAGAAAGAGAGAGAAAGGCTGTGAGGTTCACCGTACCATTTATTTTATTATTTTTCTAACTTTCACAGGGGAGTCAATTGACCCTTTGACCCCCCCCCTTTAATCCGCGCCAGCATGTACACAGGAAACAAACCTGGGATCTTTGACTTGGAGCGCCAATGCTCTAACACCGAAGATATCCAGGATTCGTACGTACCGTACTCAGGGTAGTTCATCACTCATAATTTCAGGCAGAGTCTGTGATGGACGTGTGTAAATCGTCAGCTACATATGAGGGTACAATAGTATCATGAGCTGTCATATACCACAGTCATCTGCGACTAAGGATGGTTATTATGTTGCCAGCCTTAAACTAGGAGTGTAGAATTACCCTAAACATGGGACAAACCCTTGATAGCTTGGTGGTAAGGCATTAGCGCGCTGAGCCAAAAGTCCCTGGCTCAATTACCATTTCCAGGTTTCATTTTTTATCTAATTTAAAATACTTAATAATAATTGTTAACGGTGCATTCTTTATTTAAAACTGTTTAGCGACAAAAAGAAGGTTCATCTACTTTATGAACGTTCTAAGTGATCACCTTACCTTAGGCAACATTGAAGGAGATATCGAACCTCGAATAAATCATGTTGGGCGCACTGCAGGTTATTTCCCACGTGTGATTTTAAATAAAACTTCCTCATCATCTTTCAACGTAAGTGCGGATGAATTTATTCTGATAAAGCGTTTTCAGATTTATTAACGTATATGAACTAAAAACCAATCCTTTGAACCAGGGATGGGAAAACTCCAGCCCTTAGACGATTATTTGTGGCTCACCGTTACTTGACAAACTATTGTTTTTACTAAGAAACAGTCAAGACACCTTATCTCAGTCGGCAATGTGTCTGGATTGTTAGTAAGGGTCCCGGGTTGGATTCCCAGCAAGGTCAAATAAATAATTATAAATAGTAAAATTGGGGATTCGCCCCTTCAAGGTGATAAATTAACGGTTGGGTGTGGGTGTTGTGTCTGTTCCAGACTTACGTTAGCTAGTAGGTCATGTACTTAGCTAATAAGTCGGTTAAGATAGCTCACGTTAAATATTTCAAACAAATCAAAATAATACTAAAAATATACCACGGAATAATTGACTCACAAAATTCTTTGTTAAATAATCAGATCTTGAGAAATGATACAGATTTTCGCTAGCTATGTAACTGATGTACATGATTTTAATTTACAAGGAGTTACAAAGTTCGTAGTCGTGAGAGACAAAGGTTTACACTTTTTATGTATCAGCAGACTTCAGTGGTCAATTTTTAAGATTTCTTGAAATATTCAATAGGAACCTTTCAAGGTCCAACTTTTATTTACATGGTCTTTAAGACTAAAAGGTTTTCCCGCCTCTGTTTTAGACTTAGAAGAGTGGTTGCGCGACCAGCTGACAAGAGCCATCTCAACCTAAGAGGGGAAGGAAAGAGAGGCTAAGCTAAGAGGATCTACGATGGCATTTACATAGAGAATTAGGTGACAATGTGTGGTAGCTTGCAGCATTAGGTAATCTAGAGCTGTGCAAGGACGACACGTAAGCCTGAGAACTCATACTGTGAATTGTTCTGAATCAGCAGCTGCGTACGCGTACCAGGTCATGTTTTCCAAAATAGAGATTGTTTTGCCAATTAGCATAACATAGAGTATTGGCAAAACTAGTAGCTTAGGGGAAAGAACCATCCTTTTTGGGTACCTAACAGAGAGTATTTAGACTTTTTAGTAGAGTAGGAGGGAGGTGGGAAGGACGCCAGCTGTTAAGGGGCTACTTACAAGTCCTTTACAAACTCAGATACCAAGCTACAGTCACGTATGAGGTGAATATCCTACAGCTTGAGTCCCTGTTCAGTATGGAGGAAGACGCCACAAACCCGTCTTGAAATTCAAAGTTAGACAACAACCACGTACCACTGGGCAGGCGTGTGATTATCAAAACTCATCAGGAGGGAGTGTGAAATGTACAACTTAACTTCCTAAAATATAAAACCAATTCCGATAGAATGAAACCTAGGTTGGGGGATTGGGCGGTAACGGTCGATTTTCTTTAAGAAGCAACCATTATACCTCTTTGTCCAATGGTGACAAAGCTAAGTGTGAACAGTGTTCTTTTCATTGTAAAAGCCGTATTTAATTCATTACTTTTTTATGTTTACATCATTCAGGTTGATAATGGGTAAAAGATGAGCATCTTGATGAAATGGTAGAAAGTTAAACAATCGAGAGAAAATAGATTTTAACAATTACTACGTTCAACAGCATGTTTGTTAACCGCCTTGATTTAAGGAGAAGAATAAATATTAGGGAGGTATTTTAAAGGATGTGCACCTACATTAGGGGGTAGAAGGGATTGTTTAACCAAAGAGAATTATCACTCTTTTAGATACCACTCCCTTCTACTTCCCCCCAGTGCATACCTTTCCAATATTAGACCCTCAACCTTGCCATCATCAGCGATCCAGTCTACTGACATCCTGACGTGTTAGACCAATAGTCAGCAACCTTTATCAAAGGTCCCACGATCATCCATCGTTTCTCAACTCTACTTTTGCTTTTATTTTTTGCATATACATTTAATATTTTAGTGGCCTGCTTCGGTGGCCGCATGACCCGAAGCGCTACCCTCACAATAGATTAGACTGCCGATGATGGGGAGACCAAGGTTCGAATCTCAGTTTAGTGTATGTATGTTTTGATACTAAACGATTTAATTTTCTAATAAAATGAGCGATAAGGATCGATCAAGGCTACTTTAGTCACACTCAAATAATATTTGAAAGTACTTGATATACTTGCGAGTTTAGACAACTAAGTTTTCATAAGAGATAGATTGAAAATTGCCGTGACTATCATATACTACTAGTTTATCCTGTTCCCTAAAAAATAAGGTTTACAACAGAAGTAGTACCTTTTTGATCCAATGAGTACTTATTGAGATTACTAGCAAAAACAAACAGACAGCCAGACAGAAATTCTAGAAATTATTTATTTTGTAATCTTACTATTTATATTACCCGAAAAAAAAAACTCCAAAAATATTAAATGTACAGTTATACCTCAAAGTTTTATTATTTGTATATATTATTTCTACAACTAATAACCCAAACTAGCTGTATTAAATTTGTAACCGTGCTTTTTTATTTTTACTTTCTCTCTATCTTACAGGTAGAGAAAGTATGGTGATCGTCAAAAAAATCGAACTCGAGATTTTGATGAATTTTGACGTTTCATGACTTCCTGAATCCGAAAAAGTGGTTTTTGAATTTCCGTCTGTCTGTCTGTCTGTCTGTCTGTACCTCCAACTGGAGCCTAAACTATTTTACCGATTGAGCTGAAACTTGATATCTAGGGTTTTCATAGGGTTGCCCCGAGGGGTTTTTGGAATTGGATATCTACCCCTAAAATTAAGGGTAGTTTACTGAAGGGCGAAAAGAGAAAAATTTGGTTTTCTCAAAATCTGCTCAAACGATTTTGATTAAAATTCGTATCTAGGCGTTGATTAAGATTATAAATAAACTGGCTATTTTCATTTTCCTATGAAAATGATTTTTAGGGTACTTTACAGAAGCGTTAATTTCCGTATCTCCACAACTATTTGAGAAACTAAACAACTTATCATTGCAAAATTGTAGGACTATTAGAAATAAAAAACTTTTATTTGACATATATTTTTATAAAAGCAACAGTTTCTGAGATATTTGCAAATATATTAATACAATTTTGTGAGCTTTAGTTGTAAACATATACTACTTAAGTCTTAACGCAATAATTCTCCAATGCCATAGAGTAATTAAATATAAGTATCTAAAAAAGTATGTTATTTTTCCTTAAATCTCTTAGGAGAAATGTTTGCATAGCAATGATCTATCTCCATTTTAGACTCAATAGTCAATATTTACATTTTTTATTGGTCAAAATGTATAAATGAATAATTAAATATCAATGCGATGACTTGAAGATCTGCAACACCTTATAAAATGTTAAAATTTTAACCAGAAATCGAAATTTTAATACGAAGTGTTGACCCTTGTGGAAGACATTAAACTGTTTGAAATGCTCTTAGGTGGACAAAGATGCGCCTCTTTTCTCATTGATTATATAGCATTGTATATTATTTTATGCGTGCTCTTATGTGGAGTGGTGATGATACAATGTACATTATTCCGTTCAGAAATCTTACGAGTTTATAGAAAGAGAGAGAAAGTCTGTGCGGTGCGCCGTACCATTTATTTTGTTAATCTGACGACTAGGGATGGAAGATATATTTTTATAGGAATTTCCCTCTTAGTAGCCAGGTGAGTGGATGATAAGCTACATCACGGTGCTGAATAGGACCACATGTGGAAAATCATCTCTTGTACTGTCGAATTTCAAATCATAAAAGTTTCACACACTTGAAAATCATAGGACTTTTTTTTACTAAAAATCAACATTTAATAAAACACAATTTTTTTAAAGACATCACAACATGTTTACAACCAAAGCAGTGTCCAAGTGGATCAAGGCGTTAGACTCACTTAGTATTTGGTAAACGTTGACACCGTAGTCTGTGTTCGAATCCCATTTGAGTCCTCAATACGAGACAATATAAAATTAATTTATTTGCTTTACTTACTTGGATGTATATGTGAAAGATTGTCTCAGTGAAAATAGTTTAGATTTACGACTTTGTATGGAAGAGTTTGAAGAAAAAAATAAATGTGGCTGATCGTAAATCTTGGTGAAGAACTTAAAAAGTTTTTTTTTTCAGAAGATATTGTTTTGGAAAAGGTGTTAGTAAAAAAACAACCAAACTATTAAAGTCATATTAAGCCAAAGTATTAAAAGTAAGTAAAGTTTACTTTTAGTTCTAAGTGGATTTTTTTTAAATGTGTTTTTTTTTATTTGTGACTGCAACTTCGAATAAAACAATTCATTGATGTGAATTGATAAAGTAACTTTTTTATCTAATAATTTTTTACTATTTCTTTTCAACCACGATAGTTCCCATTTAGATTTTTAGCAGATATATTAATTAATGAGGTGGGGATGAGGAAGATATATTTTAGTGGTACTGTACCTGCATTTGCGTGGAGGGAGAGTGGAAAACATCTCTCGAAAAATATACCGCACGTAAACCTAGCTGAGATTTTAATATCGACATTACCATTTATTACCAGAAAAATCATAATGGGTCAAGACATTTAGACCACGTGCCTACCAGTGTAGGTCTTATCTGATCATTAATTTTGAGTTCGTTACTTTACTCTTAAGTAACTACATTTCTTTAAATATTTAGTAAATCCTTTGTATATCGTAATGATCCCCATTTTGTGGCCTAGCTACCGACTTGGTACTGAAATAACGCAACAGTTCCTCATAATGCAAACGTAATGAGTCACAGGCGGAAGATATTCCTGAGGTAAATGGCCCGAGACCTTTTTAATTACTGGATCCTTCTCACGGACGATAATCCGTGGGGGGGTGAGGGGAGGGGTGGAGAGGATTGGATGCAAGGCCACAGCGCGAGGCTAATAAGCTCCACCCCCGTCGTAATCTCCCGACACTTTATATGAGGTCCTTGCTCATGCGTACTGCAACAACGAGAACAAAATAACAGCCCCACAAGATAAATTTCAGCTTACAAGTTTTTTTTAACTTGAATTAAAATTTTACCACAAAATGAAATAATCTAGCATGAAAAAATCTTTTGAATATCACTTATTTGTTGGCAGACCTATAAATTTCCGGATTTTAATAGTCATTCTGAATTACTTATTGTTTTAAATGACTCACCCCTGTGGGTACGTGGATAAATGCGTCAGTCTAATATAGTATGATTTTTCAATGACATAGAGGTCAGGGTTTGAATCCCGAGGGTATACTTAGGTGATATTTCCTAAGTGTTTCCCACTCTCAATTCAAACGAATACCGGCAATCTTTCTCTTAAACTTACTTTTATCCTCACTACCCCAATAGTGTAAATATGTAGATGGCCTGTACAGGTATTAAGACACAGAACGCCAACAAAATGAATGGTGGATGGACTTAATAAATAAGTGTATGCTCAAAACATTTTGCTAAAATAGCTCGAATTGAAATCCCATCAGAAGAATCTAGTATCATCAATATATTAACAAATTTCTGTGTGTATTTATATCCTTTATATCCATCCAGTTGATTTTTCATACTTTACTGTGAGTTCTAAATCTTAAATTATGATCAGTTTTAAAGGAACCATTCAAAAAATCTTAAACCATTATAAAATAATCGCTACTGACTAACGTAAGAGGAATCAATATCCAACTCAAAGATGTTTCCCCGTTTACAACCATCGTGCGTCTGAATAATCACTCAACTACATTACATGATAGCGCTTAGCATTTCTGGAAACTAGATAGAGCTATGAACTAGCAGAGAAAAACTATGAGATAAAGAAGGAAAGAATTTAAAAAGTATATAATCCACTAGGCACATATTTAGCTCATCATTTTAATTCGTTTAGATGCCAGATTTATTAACTACAAGCTAGTGCCACCTACAGCACTGTCTATAAACTAATATTTAAAATTAAAGATTGAGCTAGTCTTTGACGGGTAGTAGGTCTATAATTAACATTTTATATAAGTTCTAATTTTCTTTATTATTCCTTAAATGGTGCGGTGTATGGAACGCGTGGAATTCACTGCTAACCAAAATTTTAACCTCTAGAAAAAATGTAAAATCTCTGACCAGCATAGCGTTATATCGATGAACTTTTTTTATAAAGTTTGAACCCGGTCTATTCACTTCCCAAAACTAACCTTTGACGATTGGAGCCTCTAGCCTGTCGTAGACTCACTCTAAATTGAATATGTGGGTGTGAGTTCGTGTGTAGCATAGGCATATATATACACTAACACAATATATATACTAGGGTTCATGCTTTACAAAAAATCAAGAATATATAATTATGTTAAGTGCTAGATATATTAGCAGAGTTTTCGTGTTACAGGTGTGTGTGTGTGTGTGTGTGTATACACACATATACATGTATATATGTATCTGTATACATATAAATATATATACACCTATAACACTAAAACTGTGCCAATATATCTAGCACTTAACATAATTATATATTCTTGATTTTTTGTAAAGCTTGAACCCTAGTATATATATATATATATAGGTATTACGTGCACTTTCTGCACCGGCCTATTAATAAGCACACAACCTACAGTTAAAATCTATAACAGACACAACACCCAACCCCCAGCCGTTAATTCTTAGCTGTGAAAGAAAAAACCCACATTTCAGTAATAGTTAATCTTTCGTCTACGCGAGGAATAGAACCTGAGACCTGGGACCTGTAGCCTAGTAGGCATATACGCCACCAACCGAGATAAGGCATCAGGATATTACAAGAATAAAACCTCACTAAGAACCATTTTTCTTCGTAACTTCCCTAAAATAGGTTGGTGGTCAATACAACAGTTTTTTTTTAAATTTCTATGAAGCCAAAACACCCAACACAGAAAGCCACGCATCAAAATTCTAATCCTCCTGCCTTCCTGGGGGAAGTTTTATTAAAAAAATTGGGAGAAGGTCACCTTAAGGCGATTGGCCCCTTTCATTTGGCGTGGAAATGCAGAGCCATGGGAACAAATGGTTATCTTCAAGAATTTTTATTGTTTTGCCATTTTCTTATCGGAAACGGTTGGTTAAAGAATAAAAAAAGCATGTTGATTAAGTTATACTTTTTATATACACACCTCCACTGTAATTTTAAAAGTAGTAACACTTAGAAGAGGTGCTGAAAACTTTACTACAAAAATTTCACTGTTTCTCGAGGAAAAATATATTTCCAAATGTATGAATTTTCCGCTATGACCTGTCTGGTAGCACCATCTACGTTTTCCATGATCCATTTGTTCTTGTTGGCGCGGAAGGATACTTTGGTGGACTGTGAAGCCACGCCTCGCCCACCATCCCATAAAGAAGTTTTAAGACTTGCACTCGATAGGCCCAAAAACTTTAATATTACCATGTTCATTAAGAGGACAACTTACGACCGTAAACCCCACCGCTATATGCACGCACCTTCAAAGCGAGAGAGACAGAGCGAGCTCAACCTAATCCTAAATCCTGTCTGTGACGCGTGTCGTCTGAATGTGAAACGCTTTCCCAACAGATGTCACCAACGCACGTACCCCTGAGGGTTTGAAGGGAGTCACGTAGAGGTTTTCCTCTTCATCAGAGCGTCGAGAGGACTCGCTAAACACACACGCACACACACACACACACACACACACACACACACACACACACACATACACACACTACCTTCCACATGTGCGAAACGTTCATTAAAGTTTTGACGTTCCGTTCCTGCAGGCCTAATAACCCCACGAGACCTTGTGTACACTGTTCAGTGTGTTACGAGAACGACTAATAAGGGAAGACACACAGAGAGAAAGAGAGATAGTAAAACATAGAAGGAGAGTGTATAGGTAAACGAGACGGAGTGTCAAGAATATATGTTGCTGGCGAACTCCACACCCAGTAGTTCGTGCCAACAGAGCTGTTTTCTGTTGTGTACCACGTCTTAGTTCCCATTTGCATACTCACAGTTCCATTTTAATAGGAAGCACATTATAAGACAGCTAGAATAGTTATTTTAGCAACGCGTCTTACTACCAGTTTGGATTATATGCTTATTTTCATAAAACGTCTACTTGAATTTGCGTAGAGAGAGAAAGAGAGAGAGAGAGAAAGAGAGAGAGAGAGCTAAAAACCATTTTGGAAAAACCAACTTCAGTACACCCGACCGAGCTTCGAACCTCGATCTCCCCGTCATCGGCAGTTTAATTTAGTGGGTGAGTGACGCGTTAGACCATGCGGCCACCGAATTAGGTCATATAAAAGTTACCAGCTCTATTTTCACGTGTTCATTAGTGAAGTCACGTAATCTGGAGCTGTAACTTTTAATAGAAAATAAATATTATATCAATACAGATGTAATAGCCTTAATAGAACTAGTATGACGTCATCTATGTTCACTACAAAAATAATTTGTTTGTATTTTCTAAAAAGGTCCTTTTTATGGAAATTGGTGTATTTACTAATAAGTCTCTTACACAAATAAAGAAGGAAAAAAAATAAAAATATGAGTAAGGAAGTACTAAAATATTAGATAGGACTATTCAAAATATAATCTTGGCCTATCACAAAAAAAAACAACACATTCGGCGATGAAATCAGTTGTCACAGCTATAATTCCAGAGTTGCAATAGGGGTGGGATTTTTTTTTCACACACTTTGGTGCTTAATTATCGCTATGGAGGAATTGTTGTGCATTTCTTCTCACCTAACCCCTTTATATTTAACTCTTAGATTAAGGATCTCATAGCCCTAATACTAAAAGTGTAAATAAAAATACAATTTGAACTATCGCTCAACGTGAGGAGAATTTGTGTTTAATATTTGAAACTACTACTCAGGACATTAAACTCTCAACTGGTATAGAACAGCGTCACCGAAGAACCGAAAGACTCACCGGAAACCAAAGTGGATTACCCGTAACTTGGAACGCACCGACGAGAAGAAGGGTAAATAAAAAAAATAAAAAAACAGAGTACACCCTCATTTATTATTGAAGGTGATGTCCTTGCAGCTTGTACGTGATAAACAGCTTTTAGTTAAGTATTCAATGAAGAATTCACTTTGGTTTCCGATGCGTGTCTACAAGGCTACGGTATGGAAGGTTTCCCAATCTCCCTCATCCTCTTCTTTTTTGAATCCACCCCCCCCAAAAAAACCTCTTTAGCTTGGCTAGATTATAGTGAAGCACAGTGAAAATTTCTCACGCGAGGCTAACCGGTTAGCCACAAGGGTAAGTACACTATATGACCGAAGTTTTCTTTTTTTAAACCATTTGGATGCCTGATTATGGGTCCTACACCTTATCTCAGATGGTAGTGTGTCTTTTTACAGAAATAAAGGTCCCGGGTTCGATTCCCGGTATACCCGATGATTTATCAATGATGAACATATGGGGTAACTCTTTCACGTTGATAAATTAACGGCCGGGTACTGTATCTTGTGCCTGTCCTAGTCTTAAGTTATATTATAAGGCAAATGAAGCAACGACAGGCCTAGCAAGTCGGTAGTGGAAAATATATGACTTGAATAAAAAACTGACCCAGGTCAGAGGCCGGAAAGAGTAATGGATGTAAAAAAAAATCTGATTAAGAATGGAATGCCAAAGCTGACAACTGGTTGTTTCAAGAATTTTTTTTGGATTTGAGGTTTTGTCTGGTCGATCCTCCAGTACTTCAGTTTGGCCAGTTGCTCAATTAAGTACCGAGAAATTGATTCCGATACTCACATAAATAGTAACAGAAAACTTGCTATCTAGGTGTAAAGATTTTTAGGAAATCAAATGTTTCATATAATGTAGTATATACATACAACATAATAAATATATATTCTGAAAATTGAAAAATGACACCTGGACACGGGAATCGAACCCGGGATCTCTGGCTTAGTACGCCAATGCTCTAACCACTGAGCTATCCAGGATTCATCTCGTGCCCTGGGTCATTCTTCACTCATATTTTAAGGCAGAGTC
>CABFWB010003614.1:28806-46695 GCA_902151455.1 Timema bartmani
TAAATTAAAAACTAATTTTATTTAAAATATTGTAAGTACTTCATTGCATACACTTCATATGAATGTCTAGCTAGAATAAATTTAATCCCCATACATTAACTACTTTACCTTAAAATTAGTACGTAAAATGGATAAAATAGTAAGTTTGACTACTTATAACTCGAGAACTGTAATGATTTGAAATCATTGAATCAATATTTATAACTTATATTCATACACTTAGTAAAATAATGCAATAAAATTTTGATGGTCGAATGACCTTAATATGGAGGTTTATTTGTGTTATTTCTTGAATACATAATGCTACCACGGTAAATATGTTTACATATTGAAGCAAAACATAAAATTTTAGGTTTTCATATCTAATCAATGCTTTTATAAGTTTTATTATACAAATGTATTAAATAATTAACGAAAAAATGCGTTACAAACGGCCTTTAATACCTGATATTCATTAATGTCTTAATAAAGCATTCACGATCATTTGCACGTATCTTTAGGAATCGAGGCATCAAGAATTTTCTTGGTTCTCGATCCTCTCGATACCCTTAAGAATCGATAGGTATCGAGGAATCGAGTTTCCTATCTCTAAAAAATAGCTTCAAGTTGGTTTGTGCTATTTAGTGAAATTTAGTCCAGAGAATAAGGACCAAGAACCAAGATTAAAGAACCAAAACCAGTAAAATTTTGTGAACGATCCATCACTAGTTTTGTAGCAAGGAAAGGGCTTTATACACTACATTTAAAATCGGAATAAAGGCGTATATCAACCGAACCAATCGAGTTATTTGAAATTCACTACCATCATACTACCCCCTTAGACATAAGTACTGTACATGGCTATTCCAATTTAGCTAAACTAGTATCAATGGTACGGCGATCTGTCATATTGTAAATTGTTTGTAATTTATGAAAAGGGGTTAAACATTAAACAACTTCAGCAATTATTTGTTTTAATTCATGAAGGAAAAAATTGAATTTTATATAAATTATGTACTTTATATATAAGAGTGTATATTAGACATGCATCTGTTCTAGAGTTTATATGAAAGATCAAAAAAACGTTACTAAATCAACTATCAGCTATTCACACGAAAAGTCAAATACAATACAGCCGCAACTTATGAGAGATGGTGCCAATTTCGAAAGCTGTAAAATAAGTATAGTGGTGTTTTATTGAAGGTGGTAACTATATGTTTGCTCGTATATGCTCCAAGAGTTTACTATCGAGTTAACGACTATAAAGGCATCCGAGTGTTTTTGATGTCGGAGAACCACATATTTAAAAAGCACAATGCAGCTTCCAACACAACTAATTTGTTCTTATTCTTTGTAATCTGTAATGAAAGCTCAATGTCTTAAACCATCTTAGTTCTAATGCCAGTAGATTGTTTTTAAATCTTTAATACTAATAGTGATGACAAAATGTATTAAGTTATATCAACTTTAGTGTCAAGAGAATGTCTTAAACTATCTGAGAATTATCTCAGATTTATAGGAATGAAGCAATATAGTAAGGTGTTTCATCTTTAGTGCCAAGAAAATGTCATTAAATTTATTATTATTATCATCGCGTCTTACTACCTGTTCGGGTTATACGCACTTACGCTAATGTGTAATGGTAGAATGATTGTGAGATGAAATGGAGGACCTACAGTTTTACGTGGGATCCGAACCCCGGCGGGGGCCTGGCATTCCACACATTCACAAGTTGTGATCAATACACGTCTTGTCAGAGGTGAAGGAAGGGTTTGGCAATCAGATAAATCTGTGCCGGGACCACGGGTTGAACCCTGCACCCTCAGCACAGAAGTCTGACACCTTACCCCTAGACCACCAGGTCACCAAACTAATTTGTTCTTATTCTTTGTAAGCTGTAATGAAAACTCAATGCATTAAACCATCTTAGCTCTAGTGCCAGTAGATATTTTTTGAAATCGCTTATAGTTATAGTGATGACAAAAACGTATCAATTTATATCAACTTTAATGCCAAATGAATGTCTTAAACTATCTGAGAATTATTTCAGATTTATAGGGATGATGCAATGCAGTAAGGTGTTTCATCTTTAGTGCCAAGAAAAGTCCATAAATTAATTCAGCAATTAGTACTATTATAATGTATTAAAATATCTAAGCTAATAGTATAAAACAAAGATGGCGGGTCTTCATGAAATGCACACTCAATCGACAAGAGAGAAAAATTCATGTGAAACAAAGCAAAACACTATCAGTGCATCAGTTTGGGAATGAACCTAGGTGTCCTGAAACTACAGTACAATGCACGATACGTGCGGCTAACCTTGAAAACAGAGCTTGTGAGGGGATAATATGGATACAACTAGATTAATCCTAGACACTTAAAGTTTCATTTATATCAAAAGTTTTTGTCTGAAATTAACGTGCTAAATCAAAACCAAAATGTGTGTATAAACTATAAATGAATAGGATAATGGAAGCCGGAAATAAAGAGAACAGAGAAAAGGTGGTTTAATAATACACACAGTTTGTACCTACATTTTGTCTGTGGAAAATAGAGAAAAAAAGCTACCATACTTACTGTACTTACTTGTATTACCTTAAAAAAAACAACTGTACAACCAAAACAAACGATGAGATAAAGAAAACTTTTTTTAATGTGTACATGCATTAACGTATTCCACGTTCCTTAGTCTACGAAGGGTTAGGGGAAAAAAGGGGATGTGCGCAAGAAAGAGGATGCGGTACAGAGAAAGGAATTGGCCAAGAGAGAGACCTAAAATAGAAAGCTAAAGGGTCGGAATAAGACGATAAAACAAAGTTTAGAAGCGTATGACGCTGACCAAAAGAAGCGTCGGGACGCCAAGGGAAGGTGAGCAAACATTCATTTGGCAACGTACACACACACACACACACACACAAAATCACGCACGCACACGCACACAGTAAGGAAACAAGAACTACAGGCACTAAACGACAAACTTACACAGCATTCACGTAAGCAAATAAACACACACACAAAAAAAGTTTACCTCCACACATGAGACTGAAAATGTTTGGATTAAACAAATTACATTTAAAAAGTTACTTTAGAATGGGTTTGTATATGAAAACTTTATATAAAAAGTATTTAGAAATTATTGATTATCTCACCACATCTTTGTAGGATATTCGTCCGGAATATTCACTAACTTTAATTACGACTAATGGAGTTGGAATAAAGGACATAAAAGTCTTAGAGGAAAATATATTCCCATTTGCAGGGTAGATTGGAAAATAATTTCGGAAAAACACTCCTCAGTATATCCAAGCGGGATTCGAGCCTTGATATCACCGTTACCAGCAATCCAGTCCAACACGAGGGTGAAGCATTAAGTCCATAAGACCAACGTTGAGTGGTACTTCCAAAATTAATGGGTACCTTAACACGAAGCAACATGAAATCAAACTATCAAATGGAATACTTTTATTTAACGCTACATGTCTTTTTTTTTTCTTTTCTTTTTTCATGGACCACACTTACACAAGGCTGGACGGGTCTGACTAAAATAATGGCCATCAGGGTCGGAGTAAGGAGATCTGACGATACCCCTTAATTAACTCTCGAGCTAATAAATATAGTCGGGTCAACATTAAGAAGAAACATATCTGAGTGAGTTAAAAAATGTTTGCTTCATTCAAATCTTTGTATTCATACGTCACTATCGCTTTACATAAATGAGAGATTAATGTGTTGACCTTTTGTCCATTTTATAAACTCTACTATAATATTTTAAATGGTATGTAATTTTGTGGTGGAGCAGTATAAGGCGTCAACTCTCGTGGTACAAGAAGGAATATCAGGGTTCAAATACCAGTCAGGGGAACTGAGAGTGCTTTTCCCTAAATGTTTTTTCGACACCCTCCGTAAAAATGAGAGTACATTTCCTCTAAAATTTAACCTTCTTTATCCTTGACACATTAGCATAATTAAGGCATAAACATATAACACATACGGGTAGTAATCCGCGGTGCTACAAATGAAAAAACCTATGAAGTAACAATAATAACAATAATAAACTAAAACGTTATCAATGTTGACCGCAAAACAAAATAGTGAGTTTGTATTTTCTTAAAGTTACTTTATATCGAAAATCCTACTCTATATCTCAAATCGTTCTAGAATCTATTGGAGTCCACACGACCACTGGAACCGGAACTTGGGGAAGCTAGCTTCCTATCCTCTCTCTACCAGTCATGAGGGCCCTATTAGGACCAACTACTGGTGGTTGGGACGTCAAAGTTGTTCAAAGGGGTCCAACCGTTTCTCAAAGCACTGAAGCGGAGGTAACGCTCCCCTGTGGGTAATAAGGTTTTCCTGGATAAGTAATGGCTACCCCGCCCCTGTCTGGACACAGGGTAACACCCCACCCCCATCCACCCCTGCGATTGGTCGCCTGAGAAGCAACGGCCACCGGGGATAAGGGTGGTTAAGGCTTGACGTTTGTTAATATAACTACACTAATTATTATTGGACCCACAGGCCTATTAAATTATTTCTACAAGTAGCTGATATTTTTGTTAAGGTCTCAAAAGGTCCTTTGAGCTTGAAAATGCTGCTATAGACAGGAAAGTACTTTAACTGATTAAACTATGGATCCATCGTATCAACTCTACAATGGTATAACAAACGTTTTCTGGCCTCAGGAGGTTAAGGTTCAGTTTGAATCTCAAACAGTTTGTTTTGTAGGGTGTTTTCCCATTTTATTTCCATGCGAATGCTTATGCATTTATTCAAATTACTCTTACTTAAACAACTTTGTTCTTTAAAAAAAAAATAGTGTAGTGGTGTATAGTTAACGACGTCGACTACTTGTTTGGACATTTCGGAGTTATTTTTGCGATGCGGGTTGCATCTTAACTTGAAGCACCTAGGCAGTCTCACACTTAAACACCAATATACGAAATAGAAGGAAAAAAATTAGCAGTTCACCATTCAAGTCCTCTCGTTTATCTTCCCTCCCCTCTTCCTCTGACGAGTTTACAGACTCACGATAGTATTTGCGCCTTAAAAAAATTGACTTAAAATTTGTTAGAACGATTAATGTTTATGCATTTCCTCTAGAATAAAATAAAACCTATTTATAGTAAAATACAGACCCTGTCGCACTGATTCAGTGTCAACCTACAGCCTATAGGATAAAATTCTGTTCAGTTTACGTCAAAAGCAGGCTAACCATGTCAGTCTTATTAATTAAATACTAACATATACACGCGGTTCGCTTACGGGGTAGGCAAGAAACTGCGTATAGATAAAAAAACAAATCTGAACTTAATCCATCCTCACTAACTCTCCCCACACTTCACTATCCTTACACACTCCCTTCGCTTCAACAATATTCATATACTAAGTCATACATACTCTATTAGTCTTAAAATTCTTAATGTTTATCATTTTCATACACTCCTCTACAACATTTAACCACGTATTACATGACCTACCGCTTCATTTAGATCCACACACTCTACCTTCATATATTTGCTTCATCTCTCGATCCACTCTCATTCTCTCAACATGCCCGAACCAACGTAAGACGCTTCTTTCACATTTACCTACTGGATTCCACTTTCAAACCACACTCCTTCTACACCCAATAATTACTGACTCCGTCCATAAGAGTTTTTCCAAATACATTTCTATGATATCTTATTCCAACCACATTCTCCTTGCTCTTGTGTTTCTCCTGACAAACCCACGCTTCACATCCATAAAACAATATTGGCAATCACACTTTTATATAATGCCATCTTTGCCTCATTCGATACTACTTCATTCTTGGCAACAATCCACAAAGATCCAACTATTCTCCGAGATTAATTCACTCGTATGTTAATTTCACCGTCTATTTTCCATTTTTACAGAACATTCTACCCAGACACACAAAATCATTTACTTATTCTAACATATTTCCGTTTATACTAGGCTGACAATACCCTGATCCATCCTTATCAAAAAACTATCACCTTAGTTTTTGATACATTTCTATGAAGATCGATTCTGCATGTCACCACATTCAAACGATTTAATGCATTCTCTAAGTCACTTTCACTCTCAGCAATTAATACGGGATCATCTGCACAGAGAAGTACTTTCACATTCACATTGCCCATTTCTACACCAACTGCGTCCTCACTAGCATCCCTCATACACTTATCCATAGATACAATAAAGAGCCATGGAGACATAACACAACCTTGTTTAACACCTGGTTCAATGTCAAACCATTCTATCAAAGCTCATCCACCCTAATGCGAGCTTTACTTTCATCATACACCGCTATAATTGCATTTACTAACCATGCATCAACGCCATACTTTCTCAGAAACTTCCATAACATAATCCTATTCACCCGATAATACGCTTTCTTCAAATCAACAAATGCACAGTATATTAACCTCCCTATTGCCCTATATTTCTCAATCGGTCACTGCAATGTAAATATCTGGTTCAAGCAACCTCTACTTGACATGAAACCACATTGCACATCCCAAATCTTGTCCTCAGTTTTTTCACGCACCCCCTCAATTAAACTTTGTCTAGAATACTCAACAAACTAATTGCCTTATAATTCGTACGTTCACTCTTGCTTACTACCCTTACCTCTGTACAGAGGAAAAATGGCAGCATTCTCCCTGTCATTAGGAACATTCAAAATCCCAGCACACATAATCTGGCAAGTAGTACCGTGCCCCCACACTTTAGCATATCACTTGTGATCCCCGCCAGCGGCTTTGCCATTCTTTAACACTTTCATAGGGATTAATCAAATAACGCTTCGGGGGTCGCAATGATTATATTTCCAAAGACAGGATGACCCGAGTTTAAATCCCACCAAGGTGTATTGAAAAGTTTTTTTTTACTAAATGGATCTACCCTCTCTCTCCTCCAGAAAAATGTGTGTACATTTTCTCTAAATTCTACTTTCCTCATACCTAGCGCAGTAGCATAATTTATATGTATAAGACCCGATTCGGTGGACACATGGTCTAACACGCTACTCTCACAGTAGACTAGACTGCCGATGACAGGGAGATCGAGGTTAGAATCTCGGTCGGGTGTAGTTAGGGTGGTTTTCTAAATGTGTTTTGCACTCTCCCTCACTCAAATGCGGAAACATTTACTCTAAATGTAGCCTTCCTGATACGAAAAACCACTATCGTAATTAGCGTATAATTCGAACGGTTAGTAAGACTTGGTGCTAGAAAATATTTTTATAAGGCTAGCGAATATTGAAACAGGATGACAAAAATTTAAATAAAAAAAATAAGTAAAACACACTAGGTATGACCAATAGCTTTATTAATCAAAAAAGTTCAATATACTTTACTTTATAAATCAGTATTATGATAATTCTCTCTGCCTAAGTGATATTTGGCGAGTTTAAGTGCACGGAAAATAGTTTGGACTATAACTGGAAAAGACGAAGGGCATGCGGATTAGAGGGGAATCTCTTACCGATGAGATTTATATTATTTATAAAAGCGAATATCGGGTCATTTTCTTAGAATTGAGCCTTGTGGTCCCATTTCAATGCTTAAAATTAAATGATAGAAAATACATCACAAGAGCAGAATAATAATAATAATAATAATAATAATGAGATAAGATAATCGAGATTTTCATTAAATTTCTGACTCAAACGTGTGTTTTATATATTCCCAGTTGGTCACTTCAAAGCTGACCAACTAACTGACCAAATAACTAACGCGCGCGCGCGTGTGTGTATGCATGCTGTCAAAATAGGTTTTTTTGCACCCCCTAAAGGTAAGGGCCAAGTCAATGAAACATGGGATTAGGGAAAGGTTCGGTTGTAAAATTTCAGAGAGTCGGGTAGTTTTGTCTCTGTAGTGAGGACATAACTCGATTTTGAATCTCCGAAATGGAACGAATAGAGGGAGGATAAAAAACATCACAACAAAGGGACAATGTGTGTTTAGGGAGCAAGAAATAACGGTTGGAAGTAACGTGCAAGAGAAACGGGAATAATTTCTACAGGGTCTAGTTGTAGCAGACTGAAATGTGGGACAGTTGGCACTTTATATATATATATATAATCTTTGAATAAAATGGTTGGCAAAAACAAAAGTGCATTCCCCTTTTGTTATTTTTAAAATTTTAGAACCGCATTTTTTACCATATAAAATACTACCTCGCGTGATCCAATTGGGATGACTTTAATAGGGTTCTATTCTGAAAATAATTTAAGTGAATACAAAATATTTTTTCTATTAATTTGAGACCGTAATAGTGTTTACGTATAAACATACACCGTACATGCCAATAGAAAACTGGAGAGGGAAACAATTTTAACTCGATCAATAAAAAAAAATTGTGTTTTTGAAGATCTCAAGCTTTTGAAGAGCTACACACATTTATGTAGGTTGCAACATTTTTTTAAATTATTTTTTCTTGCGGTTAAAATATATACTTTTTTACAATTTTTTCTTAGCATCGCGTTTTACTAACCGTTCGAGCTACAGCTTATGTACTTATTAAACTAATGGTTTTAGGGATAAGGAACGTTATATTTAGAGAAAGTGTACCTGCATTGGCGTGTAGAGAGAGGATGGAAAAATCATCATGGAAAAAACCCTCAGTACACCCGACCGAGATTCGAACCTCAATCACCCCATCATCAGCTATTGTGAGAGTAGCGCGTTAGACCATACGGCCACCTAAGCGAGTTATTCTGTTAATTGTATTTGATGTCGTAATGATAACATCTATCAAAAGTGACAAATGCAGATAACATAAATTGACATATGACTGAATAAATGAAAGTACATTTAGTAACCTTTCTCTTTATCAGATAAGAAAGGCTCTTCCTATGAAAATGGGAATGTATTTTCGCTTTGTCGTACCATTGAGAATAAAGAATATTGTCAGTAACAAAGAGAGACATGTATATCAAAGAATATTTCAAGAACTAAAGCAAAAAACAAATATTGTAAAAAATTGACGCTGTTGAGTAAGTAAGACATAGATTCTATAATTAAACTTATATTAATTACCAAAGTTTTAATCACAGTACAAGACCTTACAATTACATTCCTTTGTATCACTTTGAAAGACGCTATACCTACGACGTTAATTGTATTTAACTATTCAACATCAGTGTTGGAATGTAAACTATGTGTTACCCTCAATTTTTTAACATTAAAGTATATCAATTTCAACATTTTAATAATTTTTAACATTTTATTAATTCTTCAGTGTATTATATACTTTCACTTTATAATGCGAATCTTAAGTTTTTATCTAAGTCTTAACTATAATCATTACTGCTCCTTACGTTATTATTATTTAGAATGTTTTCTAAAATGATATTTTTGGCACTTAGCCTGCTTACGAAAGTTAAAGAAAACTAAGAAGTGCGCTGTTCTTTTAATGGGAGGTAGAAGATCATTTCAAGAATGCAAATCCCAGCATGCTTAGTATTCAAAGTGCTGGGATGTTTTCCTTCGTTTGGTAGATTCGCCTTCCCTTAGAACATTTCCAATAAATATCAACGAAGGAAGTAGTGGCGGCGCTCAACAAAAGGAAATGCATTCCTTAGAATAAAACAAAGGCTTACTTTAGTGATCCCATTATAGTTAGGGAGCCTATTATTTTAAGACATCCGTTGTTCAAAATACAATTTAGGAAATTAAGCATGAACACATGTTTGTTTAAGTTAAAGAGAGTTGTTCAAAGTATTTATATATATATATAAATTAGTTCGTACACAATGTTTGGATGAAATTCAACTACTAATTAGAAATAAAGGACTTATTCGTAGGAAACAAATCAAAATTAATTTATATGTAATATGTATTTAATATTTAAAGGATCATAGAATTGTTAAAGATTAGGCTGTCGTTTCAAATGATTGATGAAATTGCAAATATATCCTTACTAGCTGAATTGGTCAATGAAATCAATTGATAAAACTAAATCACTCTAGAATAGCTGAATTTACTGTGTCGTTAGACAAACCTCATAGTGCTATGTAATTACTTTTCAGTTTAATAAGAAACATATTTAATATTTTACTTATTCTTATAGCTTACTTAATAAATACCTTTTTCACTCGTTAATTTCTACTCGCAAACCGAATGCATATTTAATTTTACCATTTATTTGGTCCGGTATTTATTTGAGTTCGTTCTGGGGGTAGAGTTTATGTCCTAAGTAGGTTCTTGAATAAATTATACTTCTAAGGTGCATGGACCACCAGTGAAATGTGTCTAAATATAATCAGTGTTTTTATAGGTTTCTACGCCCTATTGCGTGCTATATAACACATTCTGTGGTTAAGACCAAGTAAAGGCACTTGAGTTGTGTATTTCAGTGTGTGCTCCAAGTTAAAGCTATTTTACAAATTATAGGCTCTTATAGACTTTTACATAAGGCCATGTAAGACGTGGCTATATGTTTTAGACAAATTTGTGAAAATTAGAGACATTAAGAGTTTTAAGAATAAAAGAGCATGTATGACTCTGTGTATGGATATTGTTAAAGCGAAGGGAGTATGCAAGTATAGAGAAGTGTGGAGAAAGTTAGTGAAGATGGATTAAGTACGAAGTTTTTTTTAGTTATATGCACAGTTTCTTGTTCACCCCGTAAGGGAATGGCTTGATTAAGTATGTTTGTATCTACATAAGTATAAAAAAAAAGCCACATAATATTTGCTGTCCAAAGATTTTAAAACTCAAATTTTAACAGCTGTGTGAATATTTCAGGAAATCTGTGTGTATGATAAAGCGGAGATTCTGTTTAGTAAGACATATTTGATTATAATACAAAAAAATACTGTATAAACTAATCAAGGTGCATTTATATGTATATTTAGTAATCAATGGCAAAAATTAGTGTAAATGGTTTATTAATTTTACCCCTCTTCCAATCTTTTTTTTTGCATCGTGTCTTACTAACAGTTCGGGGTGTATACGCCTTCCATTTACCTCACGTTTACAATAGGTTAGCAAACATATTTACACTGCAAATATACAATTACCAGAAAGCCCATGCGAAACTTTCGCACATTCAACCTTCCCCCCACCCCCCCTCCAAAAAAAAGATTTAATCTTTTTTTGGGTTGTTGAAATTAAATACTCAGTGAAGTGTGTACACAAAATATCAAAGAGAGTTTATTTTCGGTAATTGATACAAAAATATTGTTAGATTTTTCTTTTAACTTAAATTTTAAACAAAAAATGTGTTTTAACGTAAACTGAATATGCTATGTAAGAAGTCGTTAAAAAATCCTATCCACTGATACCTTATTCATAGCTGTAAGCTTTGTATTAGTTGAGAAAAATTGATGTTGACAACATAAATAATATATAAGATAAAAGTTCCCCTTGGCAAACAAAACACGGCTAGAAATAAAATAACGAATTAATATGAGAATCAATGCCTCGTTTTAGTTAAGAAATACGTCGAGTAAACACACAACTGCGCATGAGCAGACAAGGAGGAGACGCATTAGGCAAATGGCGAGCTCGTCTCTGCGGTACATGTAGGCAAACAGCTAAGAGTTAGAGAGAGAGTTGAGCCGGGTGGGTACTCCCCGCATCACCGGAGAACATATGTACACACGAGAGGCGCTATTACACGGTCGTATGAGACAACCTTTGATAGCGGGCTTACCATACCACAAGCGTCGCATTAGTACCGTTTCAAGCTCAGGCGGTCTTAGGACTGTTCGTATACATGCGGGTCACGTCTCGTTATTAGGATTGGCGCTATATCTCCAGAAAGGTCGTCATTGAAGGTGCCGCTACGAGATATATCAAATAAGTGTCGAGTAGATCAACATTGACAAAAAGGTCACGGCTAGATTTATCTAAAAGCTGTCAAAATAGACACCGAATCACAAGAGAGACTGTTTACAGGGCATATGACTTAGCGTATCGACACATTAAGAAGATGACAGATTTAATTTCTTAAACTGAATACAATAATGAACTTCAGTTCTCGTAATGTTTATATTTAATTCATATTAGACGCAAGTTTTTTAATTTTTTTTTACATATTTGAATCAGTCTCACATAGATTGCTACACACGGTTAATATTATTGCTTAGTAAAATATAATATATCGCACTTAGCTTTTATTACAAATTAATTATCTATATTAATAAATGTCTAAAGGTGTTTTTGTATAAGCTAACATGAACTTATATCTGAAATTTGGTGTAATTGTATTGAAACCATTCAAGAGGGGCGCAAATTTTTCAAAATCGAAAGTGATAAAAAAATAAAAATTATATATAAATCAAAACGTGATTTATCTAATCATTTTAATTCGTTGACATGTTATTTGCATTTCAAAAGCAAGAATAACTTAGAATATAAATTTCTATGTCAAATCTAATGATAAATTGCAGATTATAGTACAATGAGCTGTGTTTATTATTTGGATGATTGGTTTTTAAATTAGTTAGCAAAATTATTGTTTCTTTGGTCAATGACAATTTTACAAGTAACGTTAGACAATTATTTATTTAATTTGAACTTAAATTTACATAGCCTAGACTAAATAATGTATTCATGAAAACCGATTTCTATTCAATTTTTTTTTCCACCACGTCTTACTACCTGTTTGGTTTATATACGGGCTTATGTACAAATTATTACGCTAATGGTTTCAGGGATAAGGATGGATATATTTTATAGGAAGTGTACACGCATTTGCGTGGAGGGAAAGTGGAAAACTATTTTAGAAAACCACCATCAGTTCACACGATCGAGATTTGAACCTCGATCTACTCATCATCGGAGGTCTAGTCATTGCGATAGTAGTGCCTTGGACCATATGGCCAACGAAGTGGGTCTAGGTGAAACTCTTAAGGCGATAAAAGGCCAGTATTTTTGCAATTTTTATGGCGAACTTTTTTTTTTTGCTAAAATAAATAAAATATTGCTTCAGTATAAACATAAGAGTTTAATTTTCTTCACATGCTGATATCAACTAATCCTGAATATCTGTTTATAAGCAGAGAGTGATTAGATGACAAACTTTTTAAATCAAGATAAAAAGTTGTCATCAAATTCCAAAACACCTTGACAGTTATTCAAGAAATTTTGAGGTCACTGTATGTGAAGAATATTAAATTCGATGTTTTTACGAGAGCAATATTTTTTTTATTTTGGCAAAAAAAAAGTGTTGCCATAAAAACGGCATAAACACGCTTTTTATCGCGTTCCTCTTCCATCCCATATTAAACTTTCACCATAAAAGGTGCAGCTTATAAGATAGGGTCGAAGCGTATTCAGTCAATGTAAGACATTTACCTACAGGATGAAAGGAGTGTACATTGGCTTAGGGGGTGGCCAGACTGGGCGAGCGATCGAGTAAGCGATCGAGTGAGCGACTAAAATATAAAATATAACACGTTGGTTGTAATGATAGGTGGCCAGACTGGAGCGACCGAGCGACTGAGCGCGCGCGCTTGAAAGATAGAACTGGTTCTATTTTCCAAGCGCATGCGCTCGACCTGATACAGTATAGTTTACAGGCGCTAGGCAATATTATTATATGTTGGTTCATAGAGTGCTAGGAAAACTTCTCATTTTGACATTTTTATTACTATCGATAGGTTTAGCACACTTGATACTAACGGCCTAGTTTAATTGGTAAGATCCTAAGCCATACCTATATGTATAGGCCTATATATAAATATATATGTAAACCTGATATGTTAAAATACTTAAATATTATCAAAGTAGGCCTTTACAAATAAGAATCACCATTAGCGTGGAGAGAGGAGGAGAAAACCACAACAATAAATCACTTGCTAAAAACAACCTCAGTTCACTGAGCCAAGATTCGGAGCCTCCTCGTGAACAACTAGGCTATAGAGAGCTATCTGCTAATCACACGCTCGCTCGCCAGTCTGGCCACCCAGTCGCTTGCGCACTCGCTCGCACGCTTGTCAGTCTGGCTGAACCCTTAGACTACAATAATTATTCACAAAATGCCTTAGCCAAATACTACCGCTCAACGCCGTCAAGCGCCTGGTCTAAGGCGTCACACTCGCAATATATCAAAATGCCGATGATGGGGAGATCAGGGTTTGAATCTATGTCGAGTGTAGAAAGAAGGTTTTTTCCTAAATGTTTTTCCATTCTCCTTCCACGAAAATGTGGGTACACTTCGTTTAAATTTGTTTTTTCTCATCCCCAATACATAGTTGTTATTAGAAGTCATTTGCACACAACCCGAACGTATAGTGAGATGGGAGTAGTGAGTACTTTTAAAAAAAAGGAATTATCTAAATTAAATGTTGTATAAAATTCTCTCCTCAGAGAATTTAAAACCAGCATCACATATCTAAGAACGAAACAGATTTTCTTCACATAGGTTACGTCGTTCATCCTCAACTAACTACCTGAAAAAAAAAAGACCATCTCCTTGCAGTAAAATACAAAGCTCACGATGAATGGGGGAAAAAAACAACAAAAAAACTGTAAGAAAGACGGCTTTGTTTTCGATCATACTGGCAAACTTTCAAAAAGTCGTTTCTTCATATTCCTACGTCGTCTTAATGGCCAATATTTTTTTAGGTAGTGTGTATCTCCCCGAGTTCACATGACTGTAGTTTTCCGTTTATATAAATCTTGTATTCAGTAACTTTGATAGTTCAATAGTCTCACCCTCTTTACGAGGGAAACAGACACCGCTGTTATGGTCCAAGACATTTCCTCCATCCCATGAGGCACCAGGCTGGGGGAAAAAAAATGCATAATCCACGGTTCAGTTAAAGAATAAAAAAAACCGCTTCGGTGTCCACGTGGTCTAACGCACTAATGTCATGTAGGACTAGGCTGCTTAATATGGGAAGATCAGGGTTCAATCACGGTCGGGTGCACTGAGAGTGGGTTTTCCTAAATGGTTTTCCATTCTCCCTCCACGCAAATGTAGGTGCATTTCCTCTAAATATAGCCTTACTAATACCTAACTCATTAGTGTAATTAGTACGTAGGCGTATAATCTGAACAGGTAGTAAAACGCAGTGTTAAAAAATATATATATATATTTTTATATATTAGTTGGATTACAGCTTTTTTTCTTACCGCTTTTTAGTACAGGTTAAGGCTATAGGCCCCCACGCATTATATTATTATTATTATTATTATTAGTAGTATTATTATTATTAGCACCGCGTCTTACTACCCGTTCGGGTTATACGCACTTACGCTAACGTGTAGTGGTAGGGTGATTGTGAGATTAAATGGAGGACCTACAGTTTAAAGTGGGATCCGAACCACGGTGGAGAACTGGCATTCCCACACATTCACAAGTTGTGATTAATACACATCTTGTCAGAGGTGAAGGAAGTGTTTTTGGCAATCAGATAAATCTATGCCGGGACCGAGGATTGAACCCCGGACCCTCAGCACAGAAGTCTGACACCTTACCTCTAGACCAACCAGGTCACCGACGCATTATATTAATCATACTAAAGGAATGGGTATGAGTAAGATTGAATTTTAGATGAAATATACCCTCATTTTCGTGGAAGGGGAGTGGATATAATTAATGGAAAACCATCCTCAGTACATCCGACCAGATTTCAAGCGGTGATCTCCCCTTCAACGCCGATTCAGCCTAGCACGATAGTGAAGCTTCAGTCAGACCGTGTGATCATGCGACACGGCTAGTAATAATACTAATAATACAACAATAGGTAACACCCTGGTGTTCTTATGCCTGCCATTAATAATGGCAAGTTAAAAAGCCTTACAAAAGTAGTAGACTACGCCGACGTTTCGTGTTAGCACGTGTTATGACTGTTTAGTGGAAAAACCATCGCAATAATAATAGAAGTGCTCATTCATACTCTCGTGATGTGTCGTGTTGCGACATGTTATGTGTTATCTGACGCCGGAATGCGTGTTAACATGTCGTAACACGCATCAGCCCAAGATATGGACTTCCAGATTTTCGTCAAGCGTGTTGAAGTTTCAGAACTTGACACTCGGGGTGTTTTCGATTTAAATTCTTCTTTTTTTTATGTGAGATATTGAAGGCTTAAAAAAAACCCTTTTATTGAGATTCTTGTGTACATTTTGGAACGTTCTTCATCTTTCAAAAGTTCAGGCCATACAGTATGAAATTCACCGAATTCACCCCTCTCAGCATTTATGGGATGTATCCACTCTCTCGTGTGTTTAAGTACAAATAACATAATAATAGAGGCTACAGTCCTCTCCTGTTAATCAAGTTCAATAAATAGTATTTCATCAATTTTAGTACTGTCTACTTGAACATTTGATTAAACGAATCGTACACTAAATGTTGTGCTCTGATCAGAATATATGTCAACTGACAACAGTTTATGTCCAAACGACACAATATACCAGGTACATCAGAGCAGTGTAATTACTCGAAGCTGATGTGCTGTGTTGTGATATGTTGACAAGTGTTAATATAAAACGTCAGCGTAGTCTGAATTCGGCTGTAGAGGCTTAAATTAAATTCGTTAATTATTTTTTTAGCACCGTGGCTTACTATCCACGCGGCTACTAAAGCGGGTAAGAAAAAAAACTAAAACACATTTGGCAAATTATTTAATATAAGTTTTTTTCTGATGATGACAGGGAGATCGTGGTTCGAGTCCCGATTGGGTCTACTGAGGGTGGTTTTCCATAAATGATTTTCCAAGCAAATGAGGGTAGATTACTTCTAAAATGTTTCCTTTCTCATCTCTACCCTATTAGAGTAAATTTCAAATATGCATATAACCTTAACAGGTATAAAGACGCGGTGATAAGAAATATATATTTCTAGAAAATAAAATATAGACAATTGTGTTCAAACTTGAATTCCCTTTGTATTTTTTTATGTCAGGCGTCTTAGTACCTGTCTCAGCTATTCACATAATTACACTACTTTAGTAGGGATGAAGAAGGTACAAGTAATAGGAAATGATTAAGAACTTGAACGTAAAACCGGCCTTGTCGCATCTATGGAATAAACAAACGACTAACCCGCATCGGTGGTAGCACGGCATGACGCGTCACTATCGTACTAGACCGGATTTCCAGGGACTGTAAGATCAGTTTTCTAATCCTGGTTGGGTGTACCAGGTGTGGTTTTCTTTTCACTTTCTCTCAAAGCCAATGCAAGTACATTTCCTATAAGATTGTGCCTTCCTCAAACCTAATCCACTTATGTAATCAATATATGCGTATAGCCTGAATGGTTACTAACACTGGCAGAAGTAAACCGTTCCAAACCAATCTCTTACCTATGCCATATAAATTGAATGGGGTAGGTAAGAGTTAGGTTTTTACAAAAAGAGAGGATTAGTTTATTTCTATCGCTGTTAAGACGCAGCGGAAGAATAAAGTACCGGAAAACCGTAGATTTTTATAGTCTTAAACGTGATACACCCCTGCTTCACCCCTTCAGACCATCAAACCGACAGTTGTTTCGGTGGTTGCATGGTCTAAGGCGTCACTCTCGCAACAGACTAGACTGCCAATGACAAGGGAGCTAGAGTTAGACCCCAGTAGGGTGTATTGAGGGTGGTTTTCCCCCTTAATTACTTCACACTATTTATTTCAACGCAAATGTGGGTACATTTCTTCTAATTTCAACCTTATTCATCTCCAAGCCAGGTGATTAATGCATAGGCTTATATATACTGACGTAAGCTCCGAACAATGATATCTGCAACAAGGCGATATGAATTTGAATACCAATCGTGCGCTAAAAAAGAGGATTTCGCTTTGATATTCTTCTGGGGGGTGACACCCACTTTTCTAGTGATCCAAGCTCGTTGACTTTCCTCGATACTGATGAATGAATAAAGCAACGAAGTGTGCTCAAATATAGGACGGGGTAAAGGGTGTGGAAGGGGGGAGGGAAAAGAAAAATTGG
>CABFWB010003614.1:46902-60934 GCA_902151455.1 Timema bartmani
ACCCTGTCTACCAGCCAGAAAACTTGGGGAGATGTCTGCGTAACGTGATACGTTATTGGGAAATAATGGAGGAAAAGTAAAAAAAAAAAAAAGAGAACCGTGTGTGTGAGAGGGATGGGGGGTTTAAGGGGGTGTTTTTTTGAAAGAGGTTCCAATCTCCATCAAACACGGATCTGGTACACGCTACTCCAATACAATATAGTTCCCTACGATCATGCCATACAATGTGGATGCTCTTTGGGAGATTTTAACATACTGTACAGTTCAGTGTTCACAGGAAGGGCTTTAAAAAAATAATAGAATACTAACAGTTTTTTTAGCCAAAATTGATAGCACATACAATTTTTTTAGTGCTATAATGCGACACCTTTATATTGTCAGTAGCATGTTTGTCTGTGGTACTAAGGGTCATGGATTCGATTCTCAGCCTGGCCGAATATTTATAATTGGTGAAATGTGAATCTCTCCTTTAATCTTGATGAATTAACGGTGGTGGGCTGGATGTGATGTCTGTTCTAGATTTAAGATAGTTTATAACTCGTGTGCTGATATAATCAGTCGTTTCAGAAAGTGCGTGTTAAATTCCTCAAATAAATTTAAAAAAATAAATAGTGTTATACACGTCTTGACGTATTAATACGTGAAAGTAATTCTAGTAACCTTTCTAACAATCAGATAAGGTTCATGTTTATGTGTTATCGGCTCCAAATAATATTGTTCTTATTATGTATTTAATGCTATTGCTGAAGCATATATCTTTACAATATTCAACTACACCTTTGATATAACTATTTAATTAAAAACATAAGAAGGTAAACCTACCCTACCTCATAATATTAAGGATTTTAACTCTAATATGAAAAACCTATTTAAAACAAATTGTATGATCACATTTGTGGAATACCAATATGAGACATGCCTACTATATTTTGGCAATACATTAAAATCCGCGCAGCAGAAGCTTTAGTCAACACCGTGGAGGCTAAAATGTAGTTTTATTACGGAATATAATCGGTCTACTCCTATAAGATAGGAACTAAAAGCACTATTAAAGGTAAGATACTATAGGTTAGCTCACTGTTCCTAATTGAACAGCCAATCATTTCAAAATATAACAGAGTATGCTATCGATGGTTTAAGGCCGTCTTCTCTCGAATATAGTAAAGAGACACTGTCGTTTTAAGGCAGAGGGAGAATTACCCTGTCTCCAGTTTTGACAATGTTGCCAATATTGCCACAAAGATTAAAAAAAAGTAGAGCGTGAAAATTGGATTATAGCTTCTGTGACTTGTTTTGTAGCTATCTTCACGAGTCATTCCTAGCCAACCTTTTAGCAGAATAAATGAAAATCTAATTTCAACGCCAGCGGAATTATATCAAAGTCTCGTCTACCTATTTGAGTTATCATTGGTTGAATAATAATACCTTAGCCATAGTTGATGTATATATTCTCTGGCCGATGAAAGAATATCATCTACTACCCGCTAAAGGGAGGAAGAATCCTCCATGTGAACGAAATATTTTGCTTTCCATCGGCTAAAAAAAAATGAGTTTTTTTATTAACTGACAAAGTTATTGTTCGATCAGTAGGTAATTTGGACCACTATTTAAAAGGATGTTGTTATATTTGACTAAAATTGCCATGGTAAATATGAAACAAATATACGATATTTAACAAAAACTAATTTCATATATTTATCAAACTTGCTCATTTCCACCCGACCTCTTGCAAAATATATTTTGAAAGCCTTAACGAAGATAACATTTTATATCTTTTATGACAACGAACAAAACAAGTTTTGGAAATGAAGAAAAGACGTTTTTAATCTTTGCGCTATACTTGGCCATATAGTCTTTGGAGCGGTTGGAATACGACCTAGTATTGTATAGCATTAACTATCAATAATAATAAATATAATAAAATAAAGCTAAAAATATTAACACAAATATACAACTCTTTTGATAAGAGCATGAAATACTAGGCTTTCTAATCTATATGTACATTGGTTTATTTATAGTGAACTTACAAAACACAAACGTTAGATCAGTACACGGTCTATTAGATAAAACTAGGACACAATTCCCAGAACTCCACCCCACCACCTAAATATTTACCAATAGTAAAACAGGGCAAAACAGTTTACTTAATTTATCTATGACACCAGGAACTCAAAAACTGTTCATTGCCACAGCTATAAAATCACGCCTCCTATTCCTATCTTGAGTTAGTTATATCCAGTACTTCTTATTACACCCAATTTATTTCAGGTTAATTTTAATGTTCGCCTCCAATCTGCGTCTAGATCTTCCCAATGACCTCTTCACATTGGGTTTGTCAATCAATACCCTGGACATAGTTCTAAATTATTCCATTCGCGCTGCATGTCCTGCCCACTGTAACCTGCGAGATTTATTATCCTAGCGATGTCTTGTTTTGAGTAAAGGGTATGTAACTAATCATTATGTACTTTCCTCCAATTTTCAGTATCTTCATCCCTCTTTGGACCAAATATCTTCCTCAGCATATTGTTTTTGAACTTCCTAAAGTTATTTACGTCAAGTAAGGTAAGAGACCATGTTTCACAATCATAGAGATCAACCGATAAACTTATTGTTCTACTTATTTTTAGTTTTACATTCCTTGAAAGCTGGCCGAGATGTCAACAAATTACTGACCGAATAATAGCGTGCATTTCCCAACTGGTTCCTGGTTTATGCTCTAATATCATTAGTGCTAGTTAAAATTGTTTCTAAATATTTAATTAAATCCATTAAGTATCTAGAGAGTATCTGAAAAGTTACATCCAAGCTGTGCCCTGCCATGCGTATCAGAATAGGCGGAATTTTGGGGGCTTATAGGATGGTAAGCTGCCTCCCATTCTTTAGAGGACAGTCCAGCAAACTACGAATTCACGAAAAATGTGTAGAGTAACCCAATTGAAGTTTAAAAATATTTTAAAACTGATGCTCTTTTCAATCAATTGTTCATTCACTACACCGAGCTAGCAAAAAAAAAAAAAGAAAAAAAAAGAGGAATCAACACAANAAAAAGTGGATTCAAGCCAACAGAGTCGCCGAGGAAAAGGCAGAATCGCATAAAAAATCAATGGCGGGAGTAAATCTCCATTTGAGACCGTGGGGCAGTTTTACAGAGCTACGATACTTTTCCCTCTTCTTGACAATATTGCCCAAGAAATAAGAGTAAGACTAGCTGAAAGCAATTTGGACCTTCTGAATAATTTTAGTAAGGTACTGAGGGAAAATATATTTGACCCCTCCAGTGTAGAACATGTTTGCAACTATTACAATTTATGATGGATTAAGTAGCTAAGCTATGCTATTATATTTGCTATTTATGGTTATAGCTGCATTTAAATATCATATTCCTCAAAGTGAAAAATTTTACCCGGACAAGGAAATTGATTATATGGGCATACGTACAGTTGTCATTGTACTATTAACAGCAAAAATTCCACTACTCAGTTGAAAGTGATTGCGTTATCTGATAACTCGTGATCTTAATTGCTCACTCATATGTAGCTGACGATTTCCGCACGTCCATCACAGACTCTGACTTAAAATATAAGTGAAGAATTACCCTGGGCACGGACTACTCCTGGATAGCTCAGTGGTAAAAGCATTGGTGTATTAAGCCAAAGGTCCCGGGTTCGATTCCTGTGTCCAGTAGTGGCGTATTCTCTGGGTATGCTAGTACTGCGCCGCATACCCATAGTTATATGGACTAGTTTATTAATGCCATGTTGTCTGTATAAACTGTGTAAATAGTAATGTTTAAATTGTGAATTAATATACATGTATAGTGTATTTATATATTATTAATTTTTAAACATATATTTGTTCATAATCCAAGGTCAATGAACTAGAGTGTTTATAACCCAGGGCCTGCTGAATACTTATCGCAAGTAAAACAGTGTGCCAACTACTGAACAAATATTCAAGAATCAATATCATAATCATTTTATTTACCAAGCTAGTATAGCTCAAATAAATAAAATAAATGCAAATGATATTTGTAAAATAATTGTATAAACAATACGCTTTCAATTATGTACCAATGACATACCTATTTTATTATATGTATATATTCTTGGCACATGTATGATCATGTATTTGGTAAGCATATTTACCATCATTTTAGAGTATACACAGGTGAAGTAGGGGAGGGGTTGAGTGAGGGGCTAATTTAACTGTAGTAGCTACACAGTGTTTTCGTTTTTAATATTAATTATTTATGGAGTTTTAACCATGTTCTTTTAGTTGTTACTTATAAGTTTATAATTGTTTGCGGCATACATTATATAATTATTAGTTATTTTGATTTTATATAATTATACATCAAAGAATACAAAAAGTTAGGAGTGTAATTTCACAATTTCAAAATGATTAATCAGGAAAAGGTAAAATTTAATTTATTTTCAGACGTAAATTTCTTAGCATTAAATCAATGACGTAGCGATAGAGTAATAGGCTTGGTAGGAAAAGTTCTTCCCTTTGTTACTGTTATCACAGTTTACGGATCTAAATAGATTCTGAAGCATGATTAGGATTTAATAAATGGTTTTAGGCTCATAATTAGGCTTTATTATATCAACGTGAGTTGGACAATCTATCTTATTCCTCCCACCAAGTTCTGATGGACGCTTGATCCATTTTTATGTATTTCTCTTTACTTTTCGTATTGCTACCCGTGATTCCGACACCTTAGAACAGTCGGTAATTTGCCTGCCCATTGAACCAAGGGTTCCGGGTTTAATTTCCGGTATGACCGAAAAAAATATCATTGGTAAAATTTGTATTTCCCTTCTAACGATGTTGAATTAACAGCCAGGGAGCTGGATGCTGTGTCTATTCTAGATTTAAGTTAGTTTATAAGTCGTGTGCTGATATAATCACTCGGCCAAGAGAGTGCACGCTGAATACCTCAAATAAATGAAAATGTTACCTGTGTGCCATTCCTATGAATTCAGCTTCTTGTGTACGAACCTTTTCATGTTTGCGACGGTTAAAAACATATTGCAGGAATATTACAGGACAGAAAAGATTATCATCCTTGACTCTTTTAGTCAATGAACGGGATATAAACATTGACTTTTCAAGTCTGATAAATGATTTCGATAAAATGCAAAATTGAAGGTTGCATTTTAAGTTAAAAAGAAGACCTAGACTGAAACAAGTTCCAATTTAAAGTAAAAAAATCTCCTAAATTAATGTAAATTATGTCTTTTAATAATAATTTATTTATATTAATAATCTCCCTATGTGTTTAGAACCTCATTATGTTACTCAAATTATCTGAGTATTATCATTTATAAAACACTTCCTAAGAGCTTAAAGTTTTGAGTTTTCATCTTTCTATATTTAAATATTTTTTAAAGTAGCCAAATTAATATCAGTAGGCCTAATAAATAATTAAAGCAAGTGACTATATTAGTTTTGTTTTAAGGTGAACTTTCGTTTCAATTTAAATGTTTCTACCTTCTAGCAAAAACTACCCCGTAGCAACTCCCCCCCCCTCCTATTGCAATCCCCGATAACCTCTTTGCATTTTTGGGACATTACAAAATAAGTATGAAACATTAGTGATATTGCGCTCTGGGTTATTTTGTTATCTTACAGTAGGGTTTATCACTTTACGGTAAATGTGTGATGCTTTTAGTGTCCTATTACTATTAGCACCGCGTCTTACTACCCGTTTGGGTTATACACACTTACGATAATGTGCAATGGTAGGGTGATTGTGAGATGAAGTGGAGGACCTACAGTTTAACGTGGAATCCGAACCACGGTGGAGGCCTGGCATTCCTCACATTCACAAGTTGTGATTAATACACATCTTGTCAGAGGTGAAGGAAGGGTTTGGCATTTGTGTCCTATTAAGTATTTTCTGCTTAACAGTATTGTCCTTTGAGATGATGCTTCCAAGGTATTTGAAGTTGGAAATTGATTCTAATCAGGTCCTCTTCAAAAGGATGTTTGAACTTAATCCTTTCTATTGACAATTAATTCCACTGTCTTGGTTTCACTGGTATGGAATACCCCCCAAGCCCAGACCCTCCACCACCCACCCCCACCCAGTTAGTGTCCCACCCTGGTTCAATGTTTGCTTCCCCCCGATAAAATTGTGAATTTCCGCCTGTGCGTATCAGCTAAAAACACCTCAATTAGCTTGACAAGTTTTTTGGGTATCCTAAACTTTAACTTTGATTTCATATAATTTGCTTATTTTAACTGAATCAGAGACCTTTTTAAATCTGTGTATAGTTGAGGTTCGATCATGTCGTATCCACAATTTTTTTTTTCCCTACAAAATTGGCCGAATAGTTAACACAAGGAAGATATTTTAATAATTCAAAACAAAATTGTTTAACCATAGAATGCGATACATGTCTCGTATTTATACCATAGTTCTTAGAACGACTTTCTCCAGAAATACACGTCTCTTCGCCAGGGGTACGATTCTAGAGACTACGTGCTTTGTGTTATTTTTTTAGCGTTTCGTATCAAAGAATAATAATACCACAACTTCTTCCAAGTGCTCCTAGCTCCTAACGTACATAGAGGAGCAGAAACAAAGTAGGAACAAAGAAGAGGGAGGGTCCCTTTGGAAAGTTTGGCGAACGTACAAAAAAACAAACGAAGAAGACTAAACAGTAGGACAGAAAAGGCTGAATTGGCCACATCGTGGCATTTGAAATGCAGGAGTTTAATGCGCCGTGCATGAACGACCCACTTCCTTTGCCCCGTACCCTTTCCCCCACTTTTATTTCCCTAGATAGTTATTCTAGAGTTCAACTAGAGCTCGCAACTAAAAGATTATTTCAGGCATGCGAACATTTTCATGCGGGACATGGGAATAATTTCTTTTTTTACGATAGTAAATTAGAGTTTACAAAAACACATTAATAATTTATCCTGGCAGTTCGTAGTAAGCTTCCATGTCGACCCTAAATGTTTTGTAGCCTGTTCCACGTGGGACGCGGGTAAAGGCAACATCTCGTCCTATCTAGTTAGCAAGTGACAGTAAGGTCAGATTTCAAGTACAGATCGGGTGCATTGAGGTGTTTTAACCTTAAATAGTTTACGTCTCTCTCTTTTTACCACTTTTAATTGTTGTAAATAGATCACGCTCTATTACCCAACAAAACACACCATAAGAATTGACAGTACTCGCCTCGGTGGCTGAACGGTCTAAGGCATCCCTTTCATGTTAGACTGGCTTTCTGAAGATGGGGAGATCGGGGATCTAATCCCGGTTGGGTTACTGAAACAGTTTTTTTTTCCTAGATTGTTTCTCACTCTCTTTCCATGAAAATGTGGGTAAATTACCTATAAATGCTTCCTTCCTCTTCCTTACCCCATTATAGTAATTATCATACATGAGTATAGTTTGAACGGGTATTAAAACGCGGTGATAAAAAACAAGAATTGACTGGTTGATAATATATTATGTGGTGAACACCTGAAATAGCTTATTTAGTAAGAAAATTATAATTACCGTCATTAATTAATTTGTAATTTTTAACATGTGCTGTTCCCAGTCTATGCTTCACGAACGTACTATCCTATATATATTATTTCTGTTGTAAACATCCCTTTTTCTCAACTAATACAAAGCCTACAGCGAGGAATAAGATATCAGTTGATATAATTTTTTACCGGCTTANAACGCAACCCGACTATTAATATGACTTGTACTGTACTAACTGCTATAAAAAACACAACGTTATAAAGACAAAACAAACATATTTAAATATAATACGCTAAAAAGATACAAAAATCCTATATATTATTTCTATTGTCAATATCCCTTTTTATCAACTAATACAAAGCCTACCGCGATGAATAAGGTATCAGTGGATAGGATTTTTTACCGACCTCTGACATAGCATACTCAGTTTACGTTAAAACGGATTTTTTGTTTAAAATTTAAGTTAAAAGAAAAATCCAACAATATTTTTGTATCAATGACTGAAAATAAACTCTCTTTGCTATTTTGTGTATACGCCTCGCTGAGGGAAGGTTGAATGTGCGTAAGTTTCGCAAGGGTTTACTGGTTTTTTATAATAGTAATATACAACATCAATTAATTGTCTGAGGGGTTTAGTTAACCTAGCCTTACGTTTACAACCTACTGTTTAATTTCTAAAGTAAGGTTATTATCTGACAGATATAAAAGTTAGTAGTTATACTTTCATATATATACGTACGGAAATTCATGTGATCTTCAGCTGTCAATTTTGCTATATATTATCAAAAATAATGTTTATTTTACTGTACCGCCGCGTCTTACCCTCTGTTCAGGTAGTGAAACTCATACGCAAGGGTGGATCCAGATCATTTTCAAAGGGGGGTCATCATTATAAGTAACATAGCTACTTACAATGTTAGATCTATGTTTAAAGCCATTTAATAGTTTCTCATTCATATTTGATATTATGTATGTTTTAAACCACTGGCATCCTCTCCGATTTTTTAAAATCAGATAGTTTTTATAAATTATTTGGAGTGGCCCTCCTTCAGCCATTTTTTGAAAAATTGTTCAATCTAGAAATTATGAGTAGTCTTCGCCTAGATTAAAAAAAAATATATTCTTTTATAAGCCATTTAAAGTGTTCCTCACCCAGAAATTTTTGAAATATGGATGCCCCTCAAAGTTATTTAGAGTGATCCTCACCTTAATGTTTTACGATAATTATATACCTCAAGAAGATAGTCTTTGAAGTGGTCTTCCAACGAAAAAGATTTGAAAAATGAATTATTTCAGAAACTAGACTATTTGGGGTGGTCCTCGCCTGAAAGTTATTCAAAATGACTTGCATCTAGAAACTATTTAAAGATGTCCTTCCCTAGACATTTTTTAAATATGGATGACCTTGGAAACTATTTAGAGCTTTCCTGCCCCGAACTTTTCTGCCAGTTAGATGCCTCTAGTCTAGAAGTTATTTGAAGCAGTCTTCTCTGGCAAATTTTTGACAATAAAATGCATCTATAACTAATTTCGAGTTTTATTTAAGGCCATCTTTCAGCTTCATATTTGAAAAAAATCTGGGGGAGGGAGACAAATTGTTTCCAGGGGGAAGAGTCCCCCACAGTTCCGCCATTCTTGCTGTCCACACATCATCTATATTATGTATTCGTGGATGAACTGCTCTCAGGCGATTATTGGTCTTCTTTGATGTGTAGTAGTTACCGTCTTTACGCGGAACAATGTTCGTTACTCGCTATGCACGACAAATATTCTTACATGAAAACGAATATTTTTTCCACACTTTCGTGAGTCATATCCAACATTGATTAATCATTTACGAATGAAGCACGTGTGGACCCGACTTAAGAGGTGTCTACGCGTAAATAGATAAACAAAATGTAAAATTTATCATTGTTGTATTTTCTTTCTAAAACTTGAACTTTCATTTTGTTTTTTGTATTAATTTTCTAACTTTCACAGGGGCGTCAACTGATCCTTTAACTCCCACCTGAATTCACGCCTGTTCATACGCGTATATGATGATCTCACTAAAGGAGCAAGGATTATTAAGGAAGCATTTTAGAAATAATTCAACCACATTGCCTGAAAGGTGAGTGTTAAACAATTTAAGAAAAGATCAGCCTCAGTAGACCCGACCGGGATTTGAGCCCCAATCTCTCCGTCATCAGCAGGCCAGCCTAACATAAGTGTGACCCCCTTTGACCTTTTGGTCACTGAAACTGGTGACATAATATTGATAAAATAGTAAAAAGCTATCAATTTTGACAGAAAAAAGTTAAAAATAAAATCTTATAGCCAAGATTTTATACTTGTTAATTTGGGTGTCATTTTTCAATTTAAAGAATATGATATTTAGATGCGGCTATCCCCGCAACTAACTGATATAATAGCTTATCTATTTAATCCATCATGGTATGTGCATTCATACAGTTGTCACTGTATTATTGGTAACATGAGCCTTCCCGAGTCGAAGATGGCTTCGTTATCTGATAACTTGTGATTTTAATTGATCACATAGGTGACCTGGCGGTCTAGAGGTAAGGTATCGGACTTCAGTGCTAGGGCTCCGGGGGTTCAATACCTCGGTCCCGGCACGAATTTATCTGATTGCCAAACCCTTCCTTCACCTCTGACAAGACGTGTATTAATCACTACTTGTTAATGTGTGAAATGCCATACCTCCACCGTGGTTCGGATCCCACGTTAAAATGTAAGTCCTCCATTTCATTTCGCAATCACACTCCTATTACACGTTAGCGTAAGTGCTTATAATCCGAACGGGTAGTAAGACAAGGTGATGACGATAATAATAATAATAACAATAATAATAATAATAATAAAAATAATAATAATAATTGATCAGAAACATGTAACTAATTCCGCACGTCATTCACATACTCTGTTCAGGACCCCTAATTTTGAAACTTGCGAAAATAATCGCTAGCGAGCAAACTCACAAATCACCGGCTGTTCCAGAACAGAGCTAGTTTTGAAAGGTTTCTACTGTCGTGCGAGCTGGTGTGGCGTTGTTTCGCTTATGACTGAGTTTTTAATCTGACAACAGTGTAAAATCATGACGTGCCAAAGGATTGGGGCGAGAGGATATCACAACACACCATTATACAAAATACGTAACTGAAAGTAAACATTATTATTGTATTGAGTACATCATGTAAAACTATTTGTTTAGTTTTATTAGGAAACCATCCTCCGTTTGTTTGCATCTAGGTTTGTTGTCTCAAAATATTTTCAGGTTGTATAAGTAGAAGTTGAACCGTTCTTTTTCTTAATATTTACTTTAATTCTATTGGTAGTCAACTTATCTATAACCCTGAAGTTCACGGGACCGATCCCACCTCTTGTAATACTTTAATTTTTTGCCTGAAATTAAATCACTTGTTAATAATTAGAATTCAGTCAAATATTTTATTTTCGCAACTATTTTTAAAACATAAATATGCATTAAAGGTTTTTACTATATAAATAATAATTAGCTTGCTTAGCCTTATTTTTAAATATGTACATTTTTATGTCATAAAACCCATTAATTTAATTTTTAAATAATCACCTAAACACAAAATTTCAAAAGTAATGTACTGTTTTTAACAGCACCATCTTGTCATTATTTTTAAAGAAGAATGTTATGGTAGTCTACGTATACTCAAATAGCTTGTATACTTTTATAAAAAATATATAATTAAAACCAATTATATGCTTACTAATAAAATCATTTAAAAAAAAACCATCCGCCTCGGTGGTGTAGTTAGCTAACGCACCAGTCATGTTGAGCTAGACCGCCGAAGGACGGGGAGATCCAGGTTTGAATCTCGGTCGAGTGAACTGGGGGTGGTTTTTCCTAAATGGTTTTCCACTCTACCTCCACGCAAATGCGGGTTCACTTCCTCTAAATTCAACCTTCCTAATTCCTAATCCATTAGTGTAATTAGTAATTAAGCGTATAACCCGAACGGATAGTAATATGCGGTGCTAAAATTAATTAATTAACTAATCATTTAAAATCGAAGTTTTTTTTCAGTCTGATAAATTAAAAAGAAAAAGTTGGAGATGACAGGATTTGAAGACGTGAACTATAGATTATGAGAATGTCAGTCTACTGACTCAGTCAAGTTTATGGTTAGAAAATCTTAAAAAAATAATATTATTATATTTACACCCAAACAAATATTTTTATTGAAGGATTGAATAAAGTGTACAAAGCAATCGTATTTTTTTCTTCTGTGAACCTATTTTGTATAATGGTAGGTTTATTTCAACAAAATCACTCTTAGAAGGTTGCAGCCAAAGAGAAGGATGGCATCCATTTTGTTATATTATGCTCTACTCGACAGACAAGCCTTGTCTCGTTAGGTGTGACGCTGGCGAGTAGAATCCACTCGCTATTCGATCGTGCGACGTCAGTTTCCGCAGCGCACACGTTTCAAAATTAGGGGTTTACGAGATGAGAGAAATACGCTAGCGACTCACTACTCGCACGTTTAAAAATTTAGGGGTCCAGGTATGAGTGATGAATGACCCTGGGCACGCGAGGAGTCTTGGATGGCCCAGTGTTTAGAGACTTGGCTCAGTAAGCCAAAGGTTCCGGGTTTGATTCCAGTTTCCAGGTGTCATTTTTAAATTTAAAGAATACAAAGTAAAAATAAACTAGCAGTAACTATACCATAAAAACCACCACTTAAGAAGTTTTATGTTGAATGTTATTCTAAACAACAGAACGAGTATAATTCGCTTCAGCGCCCCCCTTACAAACATTACCGCAGCCCAAGGAAAGTTTCTTATTTCACCCACATTTAATATTCAAGCGCAACGCCCTAGTACCATAGTGTTTTTTTTTATATTGAGTTGGCGACACTTGTGTCCTCCCTCTAAAGAAAGTAATGTGAACCGGAGGGGAAAGAACGCAGGTCTACCAACAAGATAGATGATGCCAGGGCAGACGTAGCGGCATGGCAGAAGGGCGGGCTACACCTAGATTTATGGGTGAGTCTTTCTCTTATTCAAACAAAGAGCAAGTTATTTTTTTGATGGGGAATAAGAGAGAGATAGTAAGGAAAGTATTGAAAAAAAAAAGCCGAGAAACATATCATTGGCTTAGAGCCTGTATTTATATTTAAAAAAAAGTAGTCCCTGATGTGGTTTTTACCAATTTGAGTTTTTAAGCACGCCCTGGTAACAAATTCAATGAGAAACGACCCAAACTAGTATAAGACAATATAGCACTACAACTTTGAAAGGTTTTTATTTGAGTTTGTATTAGAATTTTTGATTTTAAGATTTAATTTGTTTGTTAATATCTAAATTAAAATTTCTTGAGCACTTGTACTGAATAAGTTATGCTAGTTTTATTTTCTATTTAGTGAGTGCATTATTTATTTCTGACAGTTCTCGATTAATGTAAGGCAAATTAAACAATTAATTACAAAAATTATCCATAATTTCTTAAACAATAGCTAATTTTTTAGCACCACGTCTTACTACCTGTTCAGATTATACGCATACGAACTAATTACAATAGTAAGATAGAGATAGGTATGGTTGAATTTAGAGAAAGTATACTTGCATGTGCGTGGAGGGAGAATGGAAAACCATTTAGGAAAAACCACCCTCAGTACACTCTACTGAGATTCTAACTTATATCTCTCCGTCATGGGCAGTATAGTCTACTGCGAGAGAGACGCCTTATACCATGCGCCCACCTAAGTGTTTTTAATAAACAAATCAGTCCTAGTGAATAGAGGATGTGCTGAGAAGGTTATTAATCAGGTGCAGAGAAAAAAACCCTAACCGAGAGAATTCAATATGTACGTTTTATCGAGTTCACGAATAAACCGTATAAGCAGACGTGTCTTTCTCAATAGTAAGGACAATTTCTCAACTCTACGACGATCCACAAACTCAGGGTTGGCCCAGGGGTATCATGAATGAGCAGACAAGAGCTTATAGGACGAAAAACAGAGAAAAGAAGGAAAACCCCATTTTATTTATTTTGGCTTAAAAGGTATTTTTAGTTATAAAAATCGGCAAATATATGTATTTACCTTGACTATCGGTTTCTTTCGTAAATTATTAAGTTTGATTTGCATTTATAGAACAACAATAAAATTCAAACGGATAGTGAAGGGATGAAATTAATACTAGTCATATTCAAGTGAAAGATAGCCTAGGTCTGTCTACTTTCCTGACTGTACAAATCTTAGGGTTTACCAGTAAAGCTCTGTGACAGTTTACATTTTTTGTGAAATGTTTGCTAATTCACAGATCTAAACTTTTTTTTTTTCAGAGATTTTAACAACTTTGTTTATAACATTTGAAACCCTGTTATGATAGCGTATATACATTTATAGATTCACGTAGATTATATATACAGTTAAATTATCAAGTAAGGGCCTTTTAGAAAGAACTAGAATATTTTTTTATTGCAGCCAAAATTGATGACTTTTTACTATTTTATTTGTTTTGTTGTCGAAGTATTGATAATATATATATATATATATATATATATAT
>CABFWB010003614.1:60997-75504 GCA_902151455.1 Timema bartmani
ATATATATATATATATATATATATTATCAATACTTCGACAACAAAACAAATATATATATATATATCAAAAGTGAAGGTTTAAGATCACATGACTTGACGTATGGATAAGTGAAAGTAGTCTTAGTAGCTCTTCTAGTTTTCAGAGAAGGTTATTCCAATTAAAACTGGAGTTTAGATATGTGTATAATCTTTATATCTTAGTAAAACATTATTACTAAGTGGTCAAAAGTTTTATAAAATATTAAATGTCACAAAAACAATAAAGTATGGAAATTTAAATTTATTATAGCTTAAAAAGGGACAAAAGGATAACGTTCAAATTTAATTTCCATAGGCAGTAAATAAATTAATGGTATTATATAATAAAATATTGATTAAGTCAAAATTGATGTTAAAATATACTTAAAAAATCTATATCCATTAGGAAAGAGTGATATTTAATTATATACATTCTTTCTTAATGGATATATATTTTTAAAAGTATATTTTAACATCAAATGGTTGGAGCTTTGAAGGGTGGTTAAAAAGAATATCAGCCGTATTAGCTTGGAGAGAGGCAGTAAAAACCACAGTGATATATAATTCGGTAAAACCATACCCAGTGTAAAACTATCAGATCCGAGATTCGAACTTAATACGCCCCATCACTATCCACAGAGTATAGCGCGAGTCTGACACCATTGGCCATGGTACCACCGGTATTATAGAACATTAACAAAAGTAATAGAGCTATAATTCAACTAATCGCCCACTAAATAGTTTATTAGTTATCCCTGAAATATTTTTATATGATATCCTATACAGGTCAATACATTTTGTTAGAAAATTTCTAAGTTTTATAAAAACGCTCATTTTAGCGTTCAAACGAATAGTATCATTTTAATGTAAACAAAGCTCTAATCTACAGGTGGTAAACCATCTCTACTTTTCATAAAAGACTTAAGTTGTTAAAAAAAAGATCATTAAGAAAGCAAATTGCTTTCATTATTCTAGTTTATCTTACTTATATTCTTTAGTCTATTCTTTCGTCTACAGTTTATTTTAAAAGAAATTCTAATATATTACTTTTAATTATCACATGCAGAGTTTCGGAAAAAATTAAATAAAGAAAAGTAAAGAAAGAAGTTACTAAAATAGAGGTTATTTTTTCCTGAATAGGATAGCGACAGAAGATGCCATTTACGGCACTAGCCAACACGGTTATTAAAAAAAATCCTAGTTAAAAAGTTAGGTTGGATGTAATTGCCAAGAGAAGGGCGGGAATGGCAGACAAAGAAGAACGCAAAACTCTTTTTTGGGTCCGTAGTTATTACTTATTCATAAGTCCTCTACACGGCTTATAGTAAATTTTTGATGTAAATTAAGAAAATGTGTTTTCTTCTTTGACGTTTCTTTTATTGTAAGAATTGTTGTAAAAGATGTTTTAAAAAAATGCAAGGAAATAGATTGAAGAGTTAAGATAAAAATAAAAGCCATCTTCGGTTAAAAGAGTCGACTTTTTCAATAGTTTCCAAAGATTTAATGATCGTGTAAAGAACTTAAATCTCTCCTTGTATAACGGACTATAATAATAATATTTTATATTTTAACATAAAGATAATTTATACAGCGTGGTTCCAAACTATTTATTATGTATTCAAATGGAAGCTTCAGTTGACTAAACAGAAAAAAGGTAAGTCAAAGAAGTACTTGCCATTGAGAATTTACTTTAATTTAAAATAAAGCTCATGACATTTATTAAAACTCGGAACTGAAGATACTGAATTAGATTCATAAGGAAGATTCAGAAAGGTTTAAAAATTCCTTCCAAAGTCAACAACCCGAAGGATGAGTTGATGTGAGATTGGCATGCACCATCTAGTATAGATCCCATATACTAGGGGAGTTCAGAACGTGTGGTGGTACCTCGCTTCCTTACACACTGAATTTCTATGAGCGAACGTGAAAGGTCCTTTCAATTATGCTGGAAAAGGTATTTTCACATACCTCCCATGGTTATTTTACATACCACAATCTACATGGGACCAACGTCTTTACTTTTCCTCCGAATAAGTTGTAGCCTACTACGGATTTTTATCGCTCAAGAAAAATCCATCGAGCTCGGATGGGTTTGAACACACAGGTGAGAACTTTATCTCAAGACATCCGAGGTCAACGATTTAAAAACATAAAACAAGTGATATTTAATTTCATTGGAAAAGGCGCTTCAGAAAGGTTTAAAAACCTGGAACAACAGTTATTTAATCTCATTCCCAAGAACGCTTCAGATAGATATAAAAACATTATTTAATTTAATTTACAAATACGCTTCAAAAAGTTTAGGAATTTAAATTGAGAAATATTAACTTTTATTAACAAGGAGCCCTCAGATAAATTTAATAATAATTTTGCTTAAATGGCAACGGATTTGAGAAATAAAAAAAAATGGAAATTAAAATATTTACGTTGTTTCTCAAGGCAGTTTCAGGTGACTAAACAGCGTCATAAATAACAGATACAAGGTCACAAAAAGTAGCATGTTGAAGCCTCAAATGACAACGCTTGAACAATATAGGTCAGTTTCATAGTCAAATACAATACGAACCTACCTAAACTCGAAAATAAAGGGACAGATTCGCATTATGACACTGGCCCATTTCATTCTGGTTTGGGTAGGTGTCGTGTTCTATTTAGTATTATGCTGCACTTGAGGAGTGCTATGTATGACAATAAAACTGGCCCTTAAACTATGTATAAAGGGTTGAGACAGATTGAAGACGGAAATGATAAGTATTAAAAAAAACTGAACGTTCTAGATGACCTACAAATTTATATTTAAAAATAACGGGGAGAAAAATTTGTTAAGAATGTAGATACTGTATCCAAACTGCAATATTAAAAGCTTTGATCAAGGTTTTGAATGTACTATTTAAGCCTAATGAAATGTATAAAAAACTTTTTTTTAACTTTAGTTAGCAAACAAATTTAGTTTCTATAGTTTGTGCATCAAATGTAACTTACTAATAAGATTATCTCATTTCCCAAACGATAGAAGAGGAAAGCATACAATTTCAGTTGAATAGCAGGCTTCAAAATAAAATAAAAATACACAAAAGAATCTCAACTTAAAAAACAAAATCAGACTAAATCCGCTAGCGGGACTAGTATAATCCAACCCTGCTAATAATCCTTCCCGTGATAGCCATCTGAAAACAAAAGGTATCTAAGTTACAAAAACACCTTTCCAAGTTTGGTGGAAGTGTCACCTCTGGGGGGTTTTTTTTTTTAGGAAACAGCACAGGAACAAGATAATTTTTACAGTCCAAGGCGACATTTAAAGTAGGATGGAAGGTGACCCAAGAAAAGAACAATATTTTTGCAGTTTTTATAACAAAACTTTTTTGGCCAAAATAAATAACATATTGTTACAGTCAAAACATATACGTAGTTTAATTTTCTTCACCCTCCTGGTGATATCAACATTTGTTGAATATCTGCCATGGGCATAGCGGCCTTAGACGACAAACTTTTTAATTGAAGAGAAAACGTTGTCATTAAATTCTAGGACAACATGGAAGGAATTTAAGAATTGTGTATGTCACCATGTCAAGAAAATTTATAAATTTATAATTTATTTCGACCAAAAAAATAGTTTTCTAAAAAAACCTGCTAAAACACCGCCATTTTCTCGCGTCCCCTTTCACCCCAACTTAAGGGCATCATAGACAATACCAAGGCTAACAAGACGACCTTATTCGCCTAGAAATAATACACCCTTACGTAGTCGGTTATCTGTATACACTTTCATTAGTTCAACTCAAGCGTAGCGAAGCTAATTTACATACAAATAACACAAATGAAAGAGAAATACACAAAAAAAAAAGAGTAATGAAGAAAGGAATAATGAGAGAAACGGAGAGATATTTTGTTAAAAATCAACCTAGATACTAATTCCGCGAACGTTTGAGATTTTTTTATCGGTATTATTTGTTCAAATTATTTTATCGGGCAAAGTAGAATCATCAGAGGTTCCATGGGTTATTGTATTTGGAACAAGAGTCGTGTCCAATTGGTCGATCAGTTTCCGAGGGCTTCTTTCTTGAGCCTATGAAAATGTAGAGAAGCAAAATCGACTTTAATCATAATATTTTCTTTTCAGTACGTCTTAATTCTCGTTCGAGTAATACGCACATGTTAATTACGATGATGGGGTGGGATTAAGGTATATTTTAAAAGGAAACTTACCTAAACTTGCGTGGAGGGAGAGCGGGAAAACACGAATGAGAATACCCATCCTTCCCTCCAAAGCTCATCTAACTGGGACTCAAAACCCCGACACGAAAGTGACGCGTTAGATCATGCGACCACCAATGTGGGCCAATTATAGTTAATACAGCCTGAATTATTAAATTGTCAAAATATTACCGTCATGTAGAACTATAACTTTTTTTTATGTGCATAGGTTTTACTAGCCTTCTGGATTACTCGCAACAAAATAGTTTAGAGCATTACTAGAAAATGTATTAAATAATGCTGGTAAATTATTACTAAAAAATATTAGCTCGTAAAATCATTTGATATTAACTATGATCACATACAAAATATATGTATTTTTATAATAGGGCAAAACTATCTCAAGATAGGAGTAGATCCCGCTGGTTAAGAAAATAATCTCTCATGCCATGGGCTCTCCAGCCCTAGTTTGGGGGATCCTGCTTAGATCCCTGGTGGCGAGGGATATGATAATTACAGTGTCCAATTGAAGGGGTCAAGGTAAAAGGAGGGTGGGGGGGTGGGGTTAAGTCACATTATAAACAATTTCCAGGACAAAAATTTTATATCTCAGACCCCATAAGGAGACTAGCAATTTTCAAAAAATTAGTTTTAATATGACAGATACCTCTTCTAACCATAATATAAAGTGCATTAAAAAGGTATCGTGATTGTCTAACAGATAGCAGCACTAACTCTATTTGAGATAAAACTGGCCCTTCCCCCTATTTCCCCTCCATCTTTAAAATAGTTAATGATATTAGACTCATAATGCATTTGATCAACGTTGACGTGAAGGCAAGGGTTCGAACCACCGCTGGGTGTACCAGCGGTGGTTTTCCCATCCCCGCCTGAAGCTTCTGCGGGTGAACTTTTTATAAGACACCCTTATAATCCATACACCTTAGATTAATTTTTTAATAACCTTGAAAACGTATAGCTCGAACGGGTAGTAAGACACGGTGCTAAAAAAAACCTTGAATCATTCTAAGTTAAAAATGAGTCTCTATGTAAGGTGGATGAAAAAAACTATCCGATTACATTCAAAACAATAATTATATTTTGGACCATTGAAATGAAGTGCTTTGAAAAATGTAAACTGTTTTATCAAGTTATTAATGGCTATACTTTTTTTTACTAACAAATTGCGTTTGATGGAAGTGAATTTTGAAAAAAAAAACAGATTATTTATTAATACCAGTTTGTAAAAATAATACGGATCATAAATCGTAGTTTGCAACTTAAATATATGGTGCATACTTTAATAATACATAAAATAAACTATTTAAAGCACTACAGGATTGGTATTACTTATATTTAAAAAAAAACGGGATGATGAACTAGAAGCTTTAATTTCTAGTCAAGCTATTGTTATTAGTGATGTGAAGCCTGCAAAACAATCGTTAAAATAAAATAAAATAAAATAAAAAAGTACTTATTAATCATATAATAGTAGTAGGTACTTGTATTTTTAAGCCCTTTCCTGAATTTAACTGGCAACATTTTCATATTCAGATTATTCCTCACGAAGAGATTAAAACCAAATAATTCTTTGAAAAGCTATTAAAAAATAAAAACTTGATAAAATCAGAAAGAATTGAGTCTGCGAAATTAATTTATTTTAAACTTTTTACGCAAAAATATTTCTCAGTAGTTTATCAATAAAATATAATTTGTTTAATTTTTTTCATTATAAAAACCTAAAAAAAATTGTAATTAAATCATATATAGGTAAGCAATTTAAAAGCGATTATAAAATCATATTTTGGTAATAAAGAAATTAAGATAAAAATGTAATACTATTTGGGATTATACATCATAAGGGTAGGCCTACTATTGTACCACTAAATAAATGGTACCGTGCACCGCACAAACTCATCTCAAATACTTGAGAATATATGACCAAAATCGTAAATTTAGGCTTATATAAAGTATCCTTAAGGTCAATTTGATGGGAAAATGAGAACTGCCATTTTTTCTGTAATGTAAAGAAAAAAAAACCTGGATGCAATATTTCATCAAAATAATTAAAGCGGATTTTGATAAAATCAATTTAATCTCCTTTTGCCCTTCAGTAAATTATCATTAATATTAAGGAGGGATACTTAATTATAAAGAAAACCTCGGGGGAACCCCATGAAAACCCCAAATACCAAGTTTTAGCCCTATCAGTAAAATGTTTTAGGCTCTAGGTAGAGATACAGACATAGATAGATGGCAGAGATAAAACAACTTTTTTTTTGTTTCAGGGGGTCAAGAAGCGTCGACATTTATAAAATATCAAGCTTGACTTTTTTTGACGATCACAATATTCTCTCTCCGAGTTTCGAGAGAAAGTATCTAGGTATTCTCCATGTTGTCCTTCCATTTCCTCACAAATTTCACATTTTATAATAAGAATTTTTTATATGCTCTTTGCAAAATACTTTGCTTCATTCGAATCGTCTGACAAACTTTTTTCAATAGCTGTCGTAAGTCTGATGAATAATTTACTGAATACGAATATACTAAAATATCCCTTATGTGAGAGGTGGGAATTATATTTTTCAATGTAGTCACAAGTGTGTCGAGTGAGAAATGAAATTCGCCTACACTATGTAAACATTGAGAAATTTGGTTGCACATTCGAACATTTAAGACAACACACACTGTTTGAGCACGTTTATACATGTACTCAGTTTTGAACTGCCTCAGACACGAATAATGAAAACTATTCACATTGAAAATGTAAGATAATTTAATGAGATATTTGACAATTCTTTTGTCTGACAAACAGCAGAAACATTGGCTGACTATCTTAACTCAATGCGCATGCGTATTTCTTTCAATTGTGTGCAGGAAATATCAAGTTTAAACCAACAAACGCCATCAGGAAAGAGTTTATTTTAATATGAGAGCTAGAAAACATAAATTCGCCACACTTTTATGGCCGATTCGCCACATTTGGCGATTGGTGACAGGTTTGCCTGCCCAGGCCTTACATATTGGAACCATAATTTTTTAATGTCAGGGGTCTTTAGACGGTGGGTGGAGTGGGGGGAGGGGCAGGCGACTAAACCTCCTCGACCTATCGTTGCCTGAGAGTTGTTTTGCAGACCTGGGTTTATTATATAATTTTTTATTCATTTTAATGAGTACTAAAAAGATACTGAATTTATGAACACTTTTTTAACACCATGTATATATACATATACTATTTATTCACTGTTTATAAATATAGAACCCAGGTATGCTTATCACAACTCATACAATTTCTTCCTTTCTCTTCGATGCCCCAGACTGGACTGCCGATGACAGGGAGATCTTAGTTCGAGTCCCGGGAAGGTCCAAAAAGGATGATTTTTCCTAAATTCAACCCTTCTCAACCTTAGTCCATCAGATTTATTAGTACATATGTGTACAACCCGAATGGATAGTAAGACGCTGTACTAAAGAGAAAAAAGAGGTGTTATTCATTTATATTTTATTCACGTGTGCACCACGAAAGGATTTGATAAAATTCTTCCTTTAAGCCTTCGAGTCCGTTAATATTTTTACAAATTGAAATAAATGAAAATGTATCCCTTCGTGCTCAACCCACACACCCTCAAATCCTAGTAGAGTATATAAATTTGACAGGAGACATGTGTATTAATGGTTAGTCAAATTATGCAATATAATCAAGTTGTGACAAATCACACCCACCCACACACCAACAAACACGTATATATATATATAAGTAGCGTCTCGTGACCAAAATTCTTAGGCAAGCTTGGAAGGGGTGCCCCCAAGCTTAAAAGGGGAGGTCCCGGAATTTTTTTAAAATTTTTTATTCTTCAAGAACCTATTTGGAGGTTGTTTATTTTGTGATACTTGTGGCTTTGGGCGTCCTTCTGTTCTGTGATTTGCATTAATGTTTAATTAATTACTATAGACATATACTTATAAATTTACGTTTGTTAGCTTTCAATGATACACACATCAAAACAAAAGCACCTGCTACAATAAACTCCACAAAACTCTAAAGCCTGGTACACACGACACAACTTCAAGTAGCGTCTCGTGACCAAAATTCTTAGGCAAGCTTGGAAGGGGTGCCCCCAAGCTTAAAAGGGGAGGTCCCGGAATTTTTTTAAAATTTTTTATTCTTCAAGAACCTATTTGGAGGTTGTTTATTTTGTGATACTTGTGGCTTTGGGCGTCCTTCTGTTCTGTGATTTGCATTAATGTTTAATTAATTACTATAGACATATACTTATAAATTTACGTTTGTTAGCTTTCAATGATACACACATCAAAACAAAAGCACCTGCTACAATAAACTCCACAAAACTCTAAAGCCTGGTACACACGACACAACTTCTTGTACAAAAAGTTGTACAGGAAATTGTACAATATCTTGTTCACATGGCAATTGTGATTGCACACAATATTTGAAGAAAAAAGACCATGGAGTTTTTGGTCATTTTATGGAAAAATTATGATTGAATGATTTGGAAAATATTGGTATTTAATGTAAATAATTTCTTTATCATTCATAAATATTATGAAAAAAAACAACATTTTTTTTCAATTTTTTAAATATTTCTTTAAAACAGTTGAAAGCCTTTATATTTAGGTTGTAGATTCCTTCATTTATAATTATTTGTTTGTTTTCAAGCATTTAGCTGTTTTCCTTACAATCACTCTTTTAAAAAAAAGTAACTAGCTAACAGACGAACTTTTCGTCTTTACAACTCAAAGGTTGTACAAGAAAAATGATAGAGGACGCGTTCTATTTCCTGAAATTGTATACAATAAAGTGTACAAGGCAGATCTTGTACTAATTTTGGTGTTCACACGGCTCCATCTTCAGGCTGCAACTTCTTGTACAACCTTTTATACAAGAGGTTGTGTCATGTGTACCGGGATTAAAGATGTGTATGCACGGGGCCAGTACCTTGACAATTATTAATTTTCCCTTTCATGCCATACCATCCCTATATGTTTTGAAAGGGGAAGAGAGGGGTAGTGACTTCGGTTCTTCGGCCTTTCGCCCAAGAGAAGTCGTAGCTCAGCTGCTTGCATTTTTACCTATTTAACTATTATTTTTGGTTTGGTTGGTGTCTTTAAGGTTATTTCAAGGCCAACTTTGTTTTTTTTATGAAAACCTATAGTTTTTGCTATATAATTATGGCATTATATTCTACAAACAAAAACAAATAATTTTTGGCAGATTTTTTTTTATTAGACATCAATTTTTGAAGATATTTTAACTTGTATTTTTTATAACAAATTTTATTCAAGAACTTTTTATTACATTATGCTATTCTTTATTATGTAAAATATAATATTATTTATAAAATTACTTTAGTAAATGTTCAAAATTATTCCTATTAATATCGATACACTTTTAATATTCCCCCCTAAAAAACGAAAAAAATGTTCTAAAATGCTTAATTTTCGGGATATTATGGTGTCTCATCTTAAATGCCCAAACAGGTGTGTATATATTAATTGTATTACTATTACTATTATTAGATGTTCTGTTTTACGACAGGTCTATTCCTTTTGTCAGTTAACTTAGACCGCCAATGCAACCTGAACTTTGCCTCCTCCTTAAGCTCCCAGAATTTTCTTCTTTCCTTCAAGTCATCCAATGTTTGAATCCTTCTTCTTCCTTAGCTCCTCTTTCTCACAACCTCTATACCACCTTCGCCCCTCCTAGCCCCCCATATACATGTGACGTGCGTGTTAACCCTTTCTCCTAGTTTTTCGTGTACTTTTCCTTCCCTCTTATGTACCTTTTCCCTCACCTCTCTTTTCTTTGATAGATGGCCACGAACCTCAGTCTTTCAAAAAGTTTACTTTCCCTACATTCGAGGTGTGTGTGTGTGTGTGGATATCGCTTCACTCGTACTATCGATCCATGCACTCGTTTGATGGATGAGAGTAGTCCTCCTCCCCCCCCCTCCAGCCCCCCAAAAACCTTTGATAGGTTTTTACGGTGAATGAAAAAGCTGTAAAAGTTGATTTATCTTGATCATTTTGGGAGTAATAATTGTCTAACTCATGAGGGGGGAAAGGGGCTAGGGGAGTAGGAGAATATAGTTTATGGTAATTTTTTTTNCGGTGAATGAAAAAGCTGTAAAAGTTGATTTATCTCGATCATTTTGGGAGTAATAATTGTCTAACTCATGAGGGGGGAAAGGGGCTAGGGGAGTAGGAGAATATAGTTTATGGTAATTTTTTTTACATGGCGGTATTCTAGAGAAAAAAAAGAGGAAACTCATTTATTACGTTCTTTTCTCAATTTGGTTTTGACATCATTACTTTCTATGTTCTCAAACTCTTTAAAGACTTTTTCCCTCTTTCATTAAAAAAAAGGGGGTAGGGGTTTTCAATCTACGCGCTTAAACTCTGATAAACAAAATTACATCCTCGTCCACACCTTAATCTCCATTTACCGATAAAGAAACCATGCAAAAAAAACTTCGCTAGAATAACCATGAAGACTTTTACTATGTTTATTTAGTATCGTAAGGTGTGAGCGTTATAATAATATGACAAAAAGATGTTTCATAAACTTAATGCTACACATTCATTTATACGTCGTATTAAAATGGTAAAAAAAATGCAAAATTTGTCAGTTGAGATAAATAATAAACTACAAAATATATTAAAAAGCTGTCAATAGATATTTAGGAATCTGTTGAAAACATATTAATGTTACATCTAGAGGATGCCAGACTAGCCAAATTAAGTAATTTTACATTTATTTCTTTTATAAACTATAATTATATATAATGATACTAGGTCTCCGTCTAGCCTACTATAATTTATTATGATGCTAGGTCTAAGCATTCACCTTCAACCCATTTTTCTAAGCCCTTGATTGTTGATGCTTATTTTAAACTGATTAATAATATTGAGACTAGATCTAAGTGTTTCTAAACTTTGTAGAAATATGATACTATTCTAGTTCACGATCCATAATCCGTTGCAAACATACCGTCATAAGGTAGAGCTGAAATATATCAACACTACGTGACATAATACTCGATACTTGTTTTTATATCATACTTATCTACTACCAAAGTAATATTAAACAATAATCAATATTATACGATAAGCTTTGCTGTCTTTGGACTATTAATTATTTAAATTATATTTGTTAAGAAAAACTGACCCGCCTTGGTGGCCGCATGGTCTAAGATGTTACTATCGCAATAGACCAGACTGCCGATGACGGGGAGATATGGGTTCAGATCACGGTCGGGTGTAATGAGGATGGTTGACAATTGTTTCCCACTTTCCCTTCAAACAAATGCGAGTACACGTTCTCCAAATTAAACCATCAACAAATTCAACTCAACTCAATAGCGTAAAAAGTATATTTATGTGTAGTCCGAACGGGTAGTAATACTAGGTGTTTAAAAAAAATTGAAACTGATGGAGCGAGTTTTAAAAAAAATAAGTAAAAAAGAAAGATTTGTAGAGGAAAGAAGGAGAGATATAGAAATTGAAAGACAGAGAAGGTGGTAACTCATATTTGAGGCATAAAAAAGTACATCTAAGACAAGGTGGTGGACTAAAGTCTTTATTTAATTCCAGTCTGGTTTCCTGGTGACGGGTAAGTCGGGATTCAAACCCAACGAGGTGTGCAGGAGGTTCTTCCCACTAAGTAGCTTCTCGCTTTGCCTCCAAGTATATGCGGGCACATGACTTCTAAATTATACCTTCCTCAGGACTATCTCATTAGTATAATACGCGTATGGACTGGGACGAAAGTATGACGAGTTCACGTAATAAAAAGTGTGTCCATTGGAAGATTCCTTGTCACAGGCTGACGCCTTACTGAGGATTCACGCGTTCGCCCAACAAACAAGCACGGAACAGAAAATGACGTGATGAGCTCTAAGCCAATCATAAAATTCCTACTTCATCAGCACGAGCTGTAGGCCTAGTACTAGAGTTGTTCTCTATCTCTTTATCGTCCACTCTGCCTCAGATCTTCGGCACTAGAGAACTAATCAAATCTCAAAACTAACCCTCTCAAATCAGTGCGCATGCGCTGTAGAGCTATAAGCAAGCAGGCAGCTTCGTTGGATCCTGTAAGTAGATCTGAATGGAAAGCCGGTGTTTCGATGTAAAGGATTGTGCCACGACAGAGCATTATAATATGAAAACATCCTTCGTGACAATGATATATTGATAATTATGTGTTTTAAGTTTGAGTTGCAATGCATCCTGGGATGACTTACAGCGTGTGAGTTGCAGCGCCACTCGAGCCAATTCTGCCCTCTATTTTAGGAGAACGTGTGAATCAAGCTTTATACTGTACAAACGGGTGAATATCTATTTGAACATTTATCCTCTATTTTCGTCTCCCCTGCACGTCTGTCTGGATCTTCAAACAACGTAACCCGAATGACAGACAGACAGACGGGCTGGGCTTTAAGTCACAGGAGGAGGATATAGGCGCGCCTCAATGTAATTGAACAATCATCCCATAGAGATTTCTTGAAACATGTGATTTGCTTGGATGGAAATCCATGATTCCCTCCCTTTCAAAACCCCAACCACCCACCGACCAAAATGATAACATCTGAAGCGAAATTGAATTTGTAAAACTCAATTTGTCACACGATAGGTTTGCGCTTTAACTGAGAATAGAAAAAAAATAAAGTGAGTGCGTGAAAGATGAACCGACGAGTCCCCCTGGGATAAGGGAGAGATTTTTTTTTGATACATGTCTGTGAATCTTGGACGGATTTTTTACTTTTTATCAATGTGGTCACCAAACATCCCTGGCTTATGGCCCATTTAAATTCAGATAAAAATTTGGTAACCATCCAAGAATTATATAATATATTTTTTCTTGTAAAACAGTCTCAAATATATGATTTAGCTTAGTGATTCATTAACCTTTATTTTTTAATTTTCACATGACATATGTTGGAAGTACTAGTCAAATAAATAGCATTAAAAGTGAATAAATTGGTAATTTTTATTTTGTCAGTCTTCATTTGTGTAAATAAATATTTGCAAAAATATTAGTGAGATGAACTATATTGTTTGAATTCAGTTAGCTAATTCATGTCTGGATCAAGCACTTAAAACCTCAGATTAATTTCTACAAAGTTCCTATATTTATTTATTTTAAAACCCTCATTCTGAAAACCAACATTTATTATAAGTTATATTCTTGAAAAGCATTGCATGGTTGGACAGGTCTAAATATTCAGATTGGACAATGCAGTTGTATCAACCTGGGGTAGGCGTAAACATCTTAGGAGGTACGTAAAAATGTCTTATTCAAATCTTATTATTTTATAAATTATTTTGAAATAAGCTATCTATTTTTTATTTCTTGTGTAGATTATAAAATATGTATTTTGTAAAGCTTGCAATATGCACCAACAGCTTTGGGGGGTAAAAAGTTGAAGAGAAATTAGACGTGGGGGTATTCGAACAAAAAATGTTAAATGCCACTGGTCAAATGTGTAGCTACCCTTCTTCGAGAAGAGATCAATACGCCATTTATTAAAATTACAAGACAAGTTATAGTGAAAAAAATTAGTTGCATTTGCCTCCAATTTTTGCAACACACAATTTGCAATCTACTGATTTAGTATAAAAATTGAACCTTTTACGCAACCTACTGATGTGACCTCCCTTATTTATTCCACACTCTTTATTTTTTCTCTACAGAGGTGATAACAACGACTTAAGTGTAAATCACAAAATATATTGGTTTACGGTGATGAGAAAAACAATCAACCTATTTTAATGTAAGTATATTAAGTAAAACATTGGAAAATTGATCCTTTTATTTGGCAACGATCAAAAGTGACCAAAATAATTCTAGCTTTCAAATTTACCTTACTGCACATCCTGACTACACAAATTTTGATCAGGCAAATAGGGTAGGAAAGATAACGTTTTAATGTATGTGAAATGTACTTGCATTTGCAAGTATGGAAGACATACTAAAATTAACCGAGATAAAATCATTATTATTTATAATCTTGTATATAAAAACGTTAGAAATAATCTAATATAATTGTTTGTTTAAGACGATATCAGGATAAGACGTCAGGGCAACTCTTAAAGAAAGGAAGGAGACTGGGGACAGTTTTTTTTAAATATCAAAATCATGATGACGTGAGCTAAGGTCCCTATTTTGGTGTTTTTTTATATTTTTTTGTTTACAAAATAGATAAATTATTGCTCCAATAAATATTTATTTTCAACAAATGTATTATAATCTTAATTTTCTTTGTATAGTTAGATTA
>CABFWB010003615.1:0-45458 GCA_902151455.1 Timema bartmani
AAATTCGCTTTGATATACGAGTGCTTTGTATTACGAACACGTTTACGAAACGAATTATGCTTTATTTGTTGTAAATAAACAACCCTTAAATTAATTTATTTATTTTGGATAAATAAATATACATTATTAATTATATGTAAAATATTTTCCCGATACCAATTTTGAACCAGATTGCTAAATATTTTTTTTAAATATTCAAATTATAAAACGTTCATTAGTAAACAAATGTCGTCCTCGGAACAAGTACTGAGCTTTATTCGTTATGTTCATGTCAAACACTCCTTTGATATACATTTCAAGCAAAATCGTTAGTCATGTCCAAAATAATTTGAATTTTCGAAAATCAAGTAAAAATTAAGTAAATGACCCTTTATAAAATTTTTACCCAAAGCAAAGTATACAGGTTTATTTTTTATGTCAAACACTGCCACGATATCCCATTTGGAAGAAAATCACTATGGCAATTTTAAAAATATTTCCAGTTCTTGAAAAATCAGTCATCAGTAAACTACCCTTCAACGAATGTTTGCCAATAAACCAATTGAATAGTGTTATTTTCCATCTCGAACAACCCCTAGTTATACACTTTAAACAAAATCGTCATTGCCATTTTCGAAAAATTTGTAATTAAAAAGATACTCATCAGAAAACTACCCTTAATTGAAGGGCTAGGGTAAAATAAACAAAAAAATTTTGATACATCCCTATAATATAAGAATATCAAGTTTGAAAAAATCCACTAAACCATTTCGGATCCGTGGCCAGGGACAAACAAAGAGACAGGACGGACATAATGATCTAAAATCTACTTTTTTGGGTTCCAGCCCACATAAAATGTAAACATTTTTCAAAATCTCGAGACAAATTTTTTCACGATCACAGTACTTTCTCTTGATATGATAAAGTAAAAATGTTCTGAGATATAGCCAGCCATATGATGTATAAAAATCATGTTTGAACAAAATCCATTAAACCGCTTCAAATCTTTGACCAGAGACAGACAGACAGGCATGGGGATGGACAGAATTGGGTTTGGGGTACATAAAACTTAAATATTCATTATAATCTCAAGGTTGAACATACACATTATTACAATACTTTCTCTTGAGATGAGGAAGTGAAAAATCAAGTGGTTTTGTATAGTTTTACATTAGAATGTACTAATACAATGGATACAATTTAGTCCGCAAATCTGGAGAAGTACAAGAATTTCAAATTATTTATGTGTATCAATCCTGATTTTAAAGAATTATAGTTACACTAGTGGGCCGTTGCAGCGATGGCTGCATATTATTGCACTAAAATGTATTTTAATATTTTTATTGGGAAAGGATTTATATAATAAGACCTCACTCACTTTTTAGTTAAAGGTTTACTCGTCAAAGGCTATCAACTCTACTTATCTATTTAGTTTTCGGTGTGTAATTTGAATAAAAACGTATATTTTCCCCCTTCACGCCCCAATAAGAACTTTAAAATGACCCCTCTCCCAGATCTCTATATATTCATTGCACCAAACCACTCAAGTAACGATTGAGCTGATCTTATTTTTAAACAAAGACAAATATTTTATGTACCAGTAATATACAGCTATACACAAATCATGATTTCCATGGTGATGTAAACAAAGAATGATTGTACAGATGAACCACTGCCCACGCGAAGGAAAAAGATGGAAAATTCGCTAGGAAAATTGGGTTTTAGTTTTAGGCCACTATTTTTACCGGCATTCTGATTCCCTAATCTTTAAAATGAGTGTTCGTTTGTCAAAATATGCCTAGCCATTTCCTCTTAATTTCTATTACTGGAAATGGGCTAGTCAATTTATGTATAAGATACTGTATATGATAAGAGAGAGTGCGAAATGTGATAGTGATTAGGTATTGACAGTGATTGAAACACGAATCAACTGGCTAGTGGGATATCACGTGACAGTACAAATACCATTGATTACAACATAGATTTAATTTGGTTAATACTCACTTCGGTGGTCGCATGGTCTAAGGCACTACTCTCGCAGTAGACTAGACTGCCGATGACGGAGGGATCAAGGCTAGTAATAAAAAAGGAGTTGAGGGAGAGGGGCGCGCCCCCCTCCCACTTGCCCCGCTCTGAATTCGCTCCTGTTTACACTAATGGCTTAGGGATTAGATAGGTAGAATTTAGAAGAAATGTACCCTACATAAAATGTTAGTAAAAGCAAAGTAGAAAATCATCCATGGAATATCACCTCAATGCACTCTGCTGGGAATTGAATCTCAGCCTCCCCTCTTTGATGCATGGTGGATAGCACCTTGGATTTTTCAAAATAACACTAATAAAAATAAAAGTAATGAAATGTTCATCACCTTACCTCAGAAAGAAGCGCGTCTTCCTATTGATCTAACAGTCCCGGATTCAATTCATGACAAAGATGAAAAACTTTTAAGTGGTTAAATTGGGGCTTCACCTTTCATAGAAAGGGGATGTGAGGTGGGGGTCACTAGGTGTTGTGTCTGCTATCGAAATTAAGCTACGGTCTTATATTATCAATCAGAAAGTGTGCACGTTATAATACCCCAATTTTAAATATATATATATGTATACAGAGTGTACCGTAACATGTCGGACCTACTTCAGCGGTGGCCAGGAGACATAAAAACAATGAAAAAAGTGCATACAAACATGTCCTATTTGATCTTGTTTCCGAGTCATAGTCGTGTTTGTACTCCAGTAATGTGGAGCTGCTTAATATGTTTGGCCTGAATGCAAGCATTGAAATTCAACGTATTTTTAAAAGAGTGCAGCAGTCTACAGCACGATGACTGCAGGCTTTCATTCAGGTTGACAATGGATATTTTTTATCCCTTTCTATAGTGTTAAGCAGATCCACATTACTAGAGTACAAACACGACTATAACTAGAAAACAAGGTCAAATGGGACATATGTTTACATGAACTTTTTTCATTGCTTTTGTTCCTCCTGTCTGAAGTGGTTCCCACATGTTATGTTGCACTCTGTATGTATGTATATATGTATATATAATAAATTTGAACCCATTTGAAGGATTGTATTCCAAACTAATTTGTATTGTGTCACTTGATGGGTTTGTTTGGTCGTGACTCTAACCACAGCAAATCTCTCTCATATAAAACTCCCACCTTTTTATATACATCCCATCTGAGTTAATATTGTATTATGTCTGCTTGGAATCTTGTTATTTCAAGTGTAATTGCTCTATTTTATTTTTGTCACATTTTATTTGGGCTCATAAAATGGATAGGTTTGTGGAGAATAACAGGAAGTGGTAGAGAGGGCTATAAAAATGGCATCATGTCTTCCTTCTCTTTCGTGCGGCGATGTAAACAAATAGGACATTTCAATGGTTTTTTTTACGACGTATACTGTTGGAATAGAAACGGTGCTCTATCAAGGACTTAGAGAGAGAATCAAAGTTTTTGGAAGGGAAATAGTTTTAGGTGAGGATTGAAGTGTCCTATCAACTCCATATTACATTTTAAAACAAACTTGGGACTTAGACCAGAAGCCAGATTTTTTTTTGGTGGGTGAGGGTATCCTACCCACGGTGGCTTGATTATAAGGAACACCTCCTCAAAAGTAGACGTCAGAGATTTTATGGTGGGAATCTAGGTAACACGAAAAAAGGACAATGCTTTTGCATTTTTATAGAGCAAAACGTTTTTTTGGCCAAAATAGATAAAAAATTTATTCAGTAGAAACATAGCATTTAATTACCTTCACATAATGATATCATCAGTTATTGAATATCTGTCAAGTCTGTCTTGGAATTTAATGTCAACTCTTTATTTTCCTTTAAAACTTTATCATCAAATGCTAATATACTCATGACAGTTTTTCCACAACTGTTGATATTACCATGTGAAGAAAATTAAACTCTATGTAGAGCAATTTTTTATTTATTTTGGTTAAAAAAAGAGTTTTGCTATAAAAAAATCAAATATACTGACCTTTTCTCGCGTCCCATGCATTCCCATCTTAAGAATTTTTTTTAGAAAACCTCTTAAATCAATTTGAAGCTATATTAAACATAATTAGGGTTGTGGGTATTTATCACTAGGTCGTCAATCTTGCGATTGGTTTGCTGCAGCTCTCCATTTTTTCTTAACCTGGGTCAAATTTTTTACATCAGCTTACTGATACACGTCTGTTAATGTGCCATGTGTGGTGCCTTTATCATCTACGGTGTTCTCAGCCAAATATGTATTGTTACTGGTGAAGAAACCAAATGTAGCCTTCTTGAGGAAAGGTGGAACATAGAATCCACTAAAATGTGTTTTGTTTCCCCCAGCAGCATTCGCAATTACCATTTATAAAAGCAAGTTATGGCCGTATGGTACGCAATGCTTCTTTTGATTGAGGAGCTCAATCAGTTTCTTGTTCCTGGTGTAATGATGAACAGCGATTACCAACCCTATAACCTGTGGATTACCTCGTGAATATGGTGTTATGAATGTGTCAGAAACGTTTTCAGATAAGTGTTCAACTTCTCTTCTGGTTTTGAAAGCATACATAATATTTTGACTAATGGTCAAATCAGATCCGTCTAATTATCCTAATTCTTACCTCCGTTTCTAACTGTTCCCCAGATCCAACTGTATCAGACTGTATATATCAGCAGGCGTATCCTCTCTTGTAGTGGATTCTGGAATTATTGTCTCTTTCCTGCTTTTCTATAGAAATATTTTTAATACTATTGCATACAAGTTTAGCTGTCTTGTATATAATCATTGTATTATCCATTTCATTTACATTTTGCGTCAAGCAAGAGTAGACCATATCTTCTTCACATGCTTCTGGACAGTAAATAACAGATGGCTTTATTCTGTCTTTCTGTCTCACCAACTTCACATGTGATAGTTCTGAAAGAATTTTGTCCTAAGCCATTGTCATGTCAGAGTTGTGCCTTATCACTGCCACCAAACATGGAAATGTATGTTGACTTGATGGCATCCATGGATAGATAATCTTGTTTTGGACATGGAAATCAACGAGGTTGATCAGTTAAATCAAGCACGCTATTGGCAGACCAGCCTGTGTAGACTTCTCTTGAATGCACGCATCATCCCTCAGCACATGAAATACTTGTCTCGTCCAGCATGCTTTGTAGTATCTGATATCAACTGTATGCGCGTCATGTGGTGAAATAGCGATATTTAGTGTTGTCATTAATACTAGGTCTTGAGATATTTCAGGAGCTCGTCTAGCTGCCCTCCCAGAGTTTACGGTTCATACGTTTAACAGATTCTGGCCATCATTGTTGACAAAAGAAGCAGTGATCCTTTGGCAAGGGTTCTGTCGGTGATATTGTGAAAGGTGCTGAGCTAGCAGGTGATGATATTTTTTCCATTTTAGCTTTTATTATTTTATTTGCACGTTTTTTCACAACATAGCTTCATGTACACATAGCGTGCTGTAATTGTTCCCTTTTTTGGATATTTGCTTTGTGGCACCAGAATAACAACTGCGATGCCACATGGACTTCTTTTCAATGAAAGTTTATTTGGTGAAGTTTTTGAGGTGTATGTACAGTTCATTTCACCACAAGTTCCATCCTGTTCTCTTTCTTCCAATACTACTAGGAGTTTCTGATATGATTCTGTTTTGGGATTTTCAACAAGAGGTCCATTACTGGCATTTGCCTTCTGGTAGAGAACACACACTTTCCACTCAAATGTGTGTTTGGGTGACTTGACAAGACACGGCTGGCTGGTTCCTGTTTCGTCATCAAGCATTGAAAAGAAATAAAAACAATATAGTACTAAACAACTTATACTATATAAATAAATAAATAAATAAATAAATAAATAAATAACAAGAAATAAAGAAGGCAGCAGTTGTGTTAGTATTGGGCTTAACTATGAAACATAAACAAACTGAAATATAGCTATAAAACCATTGTAATAGCATTTAAAATGAACATTCTATATCATTTTAAAGCTGAGATATCAGGAGATTTTTATTTTAGGGTGGACACTTTAAAATTCCTAAATGGCGGCCATAAGGGCTCCTGCGCAAATGTTAACATAGTGTTGTACATTCTCTGATGCTACAGGTTCTCCAAACATGTGTCACTTTACTAATCTCAATGATTTCTGAACTAAAATACACAATGAACTTGACTACAAGTTAAAACACGCACGCGCAGATTTAATTCGGGAAAGCTTCCACGGCAATTAATGTAGTACCTGCTTCCCTTATGCCCTATTGTAAAAAAACTTCTCTGGGACTGCGTTCCGAACGGCTATACATCCGTGCTACGTGACCCGTGACGTCATAAGGGTCGGAGCACGTCGCGCTCTAACGTCCCATAACTCCGTCAGGGGCGCTGCGGTCGTTAAAGGTGCTATACGAGCTCCACGGCAGAAGCCAGGGACGGCTAAACCCATTAAAAACGATGTGCCCCGTAAGTAATCTTACCCCGAGATTGAATTATGCTACCTCCCCTTTTACACCCCCCCCCCTTTTAAGTCGCATTTACCATTGGCAAGAAAATAAATTGATATTAGTTTATAGAGCACATATATATTTTTTTAAGGTTTAAATTTGATTAATTATCAGGTGCCAAGGTTGTGGAATGGGGGAGTTGAGGGAGTCAGAACCCCCCTGGAATTTGACGGAAATCCCTGAGGGGTCCACATAAAATTATACAAACTTTTATTGACTAAAGGTATAGTAATATGTTCTAGTCGACCTCCTCTAGAAAAACTAGCTTTCCACGCCCTTGGGTATAGGAATTCAAATCTACACCAGTAGCGTATAACTCGAACGGGTAGTAAGGCGTGGCGCCAAGAAGAAAAAAATCTGTGCCGGGGAGATCAACAAACTTTCACTCGGAATGGAATGATTCCCGGTCTATCTCTATATGTATTTATTGTTTAATCATCACCTCACGCTAATGCGGATGCAAATTATAAATCGCATTTAGAAAAACCATTCCCAATGCATCCAGCCAACATTGAACTTCAACCTTCCCTGTCACAGGTGATCCATTTTATTTCAAGCCTGACACCTTTGTCCACGTGCTCAGAAGTGTGGGTTATAAACCCAGCCGAAAGGTCATTTTAATTATTTTGTGAGAAATATCTACCCAAAAAATATGTATAGAAATGTAAATTATATTTGTTCAGGGATATATTAAAGTTGTTGGTGATCTGTTAATACCCGCGCAGCTACTCGATTCAAAAATACCATTTTGTAAAACACAGGCCAAAAAAACAACAAAAGATTCTGTTTTGAGTATTACTTCTTACTTAAAATTAACAACTTTGCCTTGTAGTAAAAATTAATACAAATTCGGCCAAGCAATCTCTTTGGTGATTAGTGTGGACAGTTGGTAAATTTTTTTTCATACAAAGGAGATGGTTGTATTTTAAAAGGAAATTATATGATATTACACTAGTTATGCCTTTGTTCTTCTTCCCCAGTGTAGTAACTTAGTTTCTAAAAAAAATAATATATGTTTCTATTTTGCTTTTATCTCATAAATTAGTTGTGTTGCCACAGTCTATATTTTGATATTTTGTCTATCAAATAATTAATACTATTTGTTACATAAACAATAATTTAGGAGCACCACAAACGTCGTCATATAAGTTTTAATTAGTTTATAAAAATACATTTACGCCTATCCTATTTTTTTCCCCCTTTATTCATTCATCGCTTACATAAACATGAATTTTAATTTTAATCTAATTTTGACTATACATTGTATTTATATTACACAAATAGCACCATACTTATGATTCCATAACGATGCTACCATACTTTCCTCCTACCCCTCTACCCCTAACCCCACCCTCGTTTACCACCATTACCAACCCCCCTTTTTTTTAACTCTTGTTGAGTCAAAAACAAACCACGCTCACATCGAGGATTGGTCTATACATCATTCTATTGGTAGGGGAATTAGCTCATACCCTTAAACCACTTTTATTTATTTTTTGAAAAATTGCCTCCCCCTATGTACCCTCATTCCCACGTGCACACACAAGAGACAGGATTATAATGGTTCTGTCAAACCTTATGAAAAATGCCGACCGGGGGGCTATCTACCAAAGAGAAGGCTCAAACTCTGTGAATAAAAGCCACCCATTTTAACGGATTAGCGTAATCGCTGGCAGTTCGGTTCGATCCCATTGTTTTGAGATTCTGGCTAAAAGCGAGTGGATTGGGTGTGGTATAGAGGATGTGTTACGGGTGGTAGAGTAGAAGAGTGGGGGCTGCAGACAGTTTTAATAGAAGTATAATGCTCTGCGTTTCATGTTCTCGTGTGGAACGCATTTTACAGCTTCGCCAATTTTATAAGAAAAAAATGATGCATTGAATAGAACGCCACAGTTATGTTGTAATTTGGCTAGGATTTTTTAGCGTCTATATCTTTGATGACATCGGATGATCTGCGCTTAGCACAAAAAACATCATTTTACTATCTGACATTTTTTTGTTATCAATATACAGTTTTTTTTATATGGCACAACAAAATATCTTTAAAAAAACGCATTTAAGAAAAAAAGTTTCATAGAAAGTTTCTTGGTTAGTAGTTTCTACTGTATATTTGGAAAGAGAGTAGAAAACCATCATCAGTACATCCTGCCGAGATTCTAACCCCAAACTCCTGGTCAATGGCAAATCCGACTATATGAGCCTGTCACTTAGTCCGCGTGTCCACCGGTGCGAGCAACATTAATGTTGGAAACTACGTCATTGGCCGCGTGGTCCAACGTGGTACTCTGGCGGTAGACTAGACTGCCGAAGACGGGGAGATCGAGGTTCGAATCTTGATCGGGTGTAATGAGGGTGGTTTTCCAAAATGGTTGTCCCCTCTTCCTTCACACATGCGGGTACACTTCTTTTAAATATAGCCTTAATAATCCTTAAAACCATCAGCGTAATTAGTACATAAGCGATTAGCCCGAAAGGGCAGTAAGACGCGATGCTAAAAAATAATCATTTTGGAAATATTTATTTTACAAAAAAATAAAGAGGGGATATGTAGGTGACCCTTAAGAATCCCTTCGTGTCTGATGACAAGGTCACTTCATACACGAATAGAAATATAGCCGCCGTGATCCTCTGCGATGTGTATCCCTCCAGCTGTGTATTTACCGATGGAAAACTTTAATTACATTTACACGGCCAACATTCTGGCTCTGCCCCCCCTACTTCCAATTTGTCCTGGCTGATGAGGATTGGAACTCAATATTTACTTGGTCAACACGTGCACACACACACACACACACACGCACGCATGCGCGCACAAACATACCGTTGTGGACCCACTGATACTAAATGTACACTCGTGCAGCACGAAATCAAAATACGGGTGTCGGTCGCAAAAGCTCTCCCAACCAGTGGGACAGGGGATTTAAACCAGCCGGAGCTATAAAATAGATTATCCGTTTTAAATGGTTAGTTTTCAATCTCTTTACTGGGGCTGAGACCCAATTGGAGGTGACCCAAGTGGTTTAAGTAGGCGGGTTTCAAACTTTTTAGCCTTCGGAACTCTTTATACTCCTAAACAAATTGCGGAGCCCCAAACAGATTATGTTTAAGTGGGTTCTACCTATGTATCAATATTTGCCGGGTTTTAATTTACAACTTTGAAATCTTTTGTAGGTAGATGTTTATTAATTATTAATTTTAATTATGAATATCTTAGTAAATAAATAAAACTATTATTTTTAAAATACTATATTTATTTTATATTTTCCAAAATTGTTTTTTTTTAGAATGGTGGCATTGTTTAACATTAATGCCAATCTTTTTAATATCTGGCTTAATATAAGACAGCTGGGATTGCACATCTTCTTCTTCATTCAATTTGTAGTAATATTTGGTTTTGGTTTAAAAGTATTTTAAAAATCCAGCCACACAAAGATTATTAAGTCTCGAGGAGCCCCTAAAGGGTCTCGGGTCACACCAGGACTCAGAGGAGCTCACTTTGAGAAACGCTGGTCTAAGTCATTAAAGAGCATTAGTCTTGACTACTATTAACGCGGAAGTTGGGGTTACATTTCCAGCTGAGTGTGGTTTTCCCATACTCTCTCCACACTAATGCGGGCGTTACATTATCCTCTAAGCTACCCCTTTCAACCTCATACCTTATAATAAGCGGTTAATATCCCTGGTGTATATTTAAGGTACAGTACTAATAAAATAAGTGGTATAGCAGAATAATGCATACTTTCTCATATTTTATAGTGTTCAAATTAAAAAACGATGCTGTTCACCAAACTAGCCTGGTATTTTTATTTTTTTAAAGCCTATACAATATTATTTATGATGTAAAACACTTTCCAGAAAAGAGACTTTGAATATAATATTAAGAGAATAATTTTTGAAACATTCTAAGCCACCAATATAAACAAACCTTACTAAACCAATTTTTCTCCAAAAGCACATATTTATATATAGTGCTATTTATAATGTAAACCATCCCAAAATATACAATTTAAGATAAATCGAAAGATCACTTTTGAAAAAAAATTGAAACTTTATTAAAAATCAGTCATTAGAAAAATTACTTTTAATTTTAGGGCTAAAATAAAAGTCACGATTTGACCTCAAGGTATCTATATTAAAAAAAAGTACAATAGTGTATGTATATGTGTATCTGTCCAAATAATTTTTAATACTTCTCAATGAGATAGAAAACTGAAATTTTGTGAAATTGCAGAGGAACCATTCAAACTTGAAAACAAATAAAAAACAAAAACGTGGTTTATGTAATCATTTTTAATTCGTCAACATAATTATTATTTGCATTTCAAACACAAGGATAACCTAAAATATAAATTCAAATTTCAAATCCAAAGATAAATTACAGATTATAATAAAGTGACCTGTGTTTATGGTTTGGTTGATTTGTACTCATATTAGTTAGTAAAAAGTGTTTATTTGGTCACTGAAAATTTTACAGGTAACATTAAACATATTTATTCAATTTGAACCTACATTTGCATAGTCTGGCTATGTATTCATACAAACCGATTACTTCTCTAATTAAAAGTTAGCTAATTAACGTTTGATTGTTGGTTTGTGTATGCATTATACTAAACAGTGTCTACGCACCCACCCAACAGTAACCAATATGGACGCAAATCTAATCTACGCAGCAATATTAACGGCTTTGTCTCAAGGTAATATGTGTTTCAAACCAAAACTCGATTTGGTCCCTGTAGAACCTAACATCCCTTTTATTTTGAGATGAAGACATTTATCAGCTACACTAGAGTTCTCAATTACTATTAATAAAATCACAAGGTCAAACCTTGGATGAGGGTGGTATTTATCTGTACAAGTCAGTTTTCAGCCATAGCCAAATTGCACGCAGATTTTTCCAGGGTGCGAAGCTCAACAGCCGTAAGGGTTAAAGTGTTGAAGGATCAAATCAGGGGACACTAATACCGATAAACCCTAAAGTATTTAAAAAAATATAGTGTGTAAAGAAATTTCGTAATTTATTTAATAAAAATAGTTTAGTTAGTTCACACACATTAGCCACTCTTACTTAATAAAACTAAGTGACAGAAATATACTTTTATAACACGCTATCCCAAACAGAACTTAACCTCTCATACATCTACAAATAAATGAAGGTTCGGTTTTGTTAGGTTGGGTAACATTGACTTCAGACTGTCATGGAGAGGCTTAAAAACTCAAAGCATATAATATTATCAAGTGATAACTAAACACATGAAACCATCTCAGACGTTACCCCAGGTCACAAACAAGGTATAAGCCCACAGCCTCCAGGTTATAACGGCTGCGCTCATTGGTAGAACTTGAGTCCTTCAAAACGTGGATCACTACGTGCAATCCCACGTGATAGCACCGATACTAAGCAGACTTTTTAAAAACAGTTTACTTTAAAAATAGTTGTCAGAAAAAACAGACAAAAATTGCCTTCTAGTGTCAATAAACCGGCTTTCACAAAGATAGGTTCAGGTAGCGGCCCCACCAGCTTCACATAAACCAACCCCCCAAACAAACCTACTCAGATTGTAACCTACAAAGGGATCGTTGAATACAATACTATTTTTTTTTTTTTTTTTGCTAAAGTAAATGCTTACAAATTATTTATCTGTAAACAATCTTGTTTTGTTTTAAAATATTGGTGTGTTAAGCTACTGCCTAGAGTTATGGACTACTAATAAATACACTCGGATGTAGACCATTAAAAAGCTTACCTTGATTTTGAGCGTAGACAAGCGATCATTAAAAAAATGTATTTCCATCCATCAATTAAAAAAGTTGTGCTCAATTTTATTATTTTAATTAATATCTTACCCATTATACACTAGGTTTGGCGGTCACTAATGTTCAAAAGTCAAATAAAGATGGCTCAATTTTTTTAAACAATTTGGCCTAGTTGTTAGTGCTTCAAGAAACTGGTTTTAAATAATAAAACTTGTTTTACAATAACTGTAAGAAATCCCTTTTTTTCTCGATGCGGTCGCTAGTAATTTATTTAAGTACACAGGTAGACCACATAATACAATCTAAAAAAAATAGTCCTGCAAACACATGTTATATCATTAGTATTGTAAGAATTATTTAATATCACGAGATTTTATTTTAAATTTGATGCTCTTGCAAAAGATAGTTACATTTTATATTATTTAATTAATGTATCCATAGTAACTAATTAAATCTAATCCGAACAAATAAATGGATTCAATAAACCAAACAAAAAGCTAAAATAAAACTTTCGTTACAAAATCACGAGTTTTCTTACCTTCTCCCAGTTCTGTCAAGAGATTATGTTTAACCACAATCTTATTATTTCCTCACTGTATTGTCCAGAAGGTATTTTGTTCAGTTCAGTGTAATTTATCCAACACCCACCCGAGTAGGTTACTGTGGCATCATTTTGAATATAAAATGAAAATATCTCGCTAGACATCAATTTCCTTTAAGTACCCAGCAGTCCATATTATGATGGCTGATAGGTCAATGGCAAATGTGCGAATCACCAACATTCTGAAAATTGAAAAATGACACCTGGACAAGGGGATCGAACCCGGGACATTTGGCTTAGTACGCCAATGCTAGCCACTGAGCTATCCAGGAATCGTCCCGTGCCCTGGGTCATTCTTCACTCATATTTTAAGGCAGAGTCTATGATGGACGCGCGGAAATCGTCGGCTACAAATATGTTATTTATTAAGGTCACGAGCTATCAGATAACGCAGCCACATTCAACTAGTTATTTGGCTACCACTTGTACAATTATTATAATTGTATGGGATTGCATATTTGAGAATCAAATAGCCAAAGCTTTTATATTTGTTTTAGTGAGGATTTACTCGCACCTAGATATCGTATTCTGAAAATTGAAAATGACACCTGGACACGGTAATCGAATCCGGGACCTTTGGCTTAGTACGCCCGGTTTCGATTCGATTTGATGCTTCACCAAAATTAACACATTTTTATTGGCATGCTTTAAATTTTGTAGAACAATGGGAAAAGAGTCGATGCAAACAATAGAATGTTGCAAATATTAAACGCCGTAGAGTTATGTCTGACTATGGCGTTTGAAATAGTTTCTAATTTTGTTGGTCGGTAGTAACACTGCGATCCTAAGGATGTTCCAATTGGCTGATGCAGTCTTTGATAAGAAGTGCGTGAATTCTCTAGGGAAGCTTTTTCTAAATGTTTTTTGGATGGTGGCTATAAATCTCTTATTTTAATATTCTCTGAATTTTCCAGGTTTTCCAGAGGACATAAAAAAATTCCAAACCTAACATTTTAAAAGTTTTTCTTGATGGATGAACATTTTTTAGTCTAATTCAATGATCCAATAAAAAAAAAACCTAGGCGACCAAACTTAAACATTCTTAAAGGTTTTTTTTCTAGTTAGTAGTTTATCTAATTTCTAGTTAATTCTAGTTTAATAAGGTATTATTTGTGGGCCTGTGTATTAAAACAAACCCTGTTTCCCTTTTCATTTTAACAATGTCATATCTATGAAATACCTTTTTACTTTATCGCTATCTTACAGGTAGAGAAAGTATTGTGATCGTCAAAAAAATCGAACTCAATATTTTTATAAATTTCAACGTTTCATGAATCCCCGAATGCGAAATAGTTTATTTTGAATTTCAGTCTGTCTGTCTGTCTGTACCTCCAACTAGAGCCTAAACTATTTTACCGATCGGGCTAAAACTTGGTATCTAGGGCTTTCATAAGGTTGCCCCGTGAAATTTTTTAAAATTGGATATCTAACCCTAAAATTAAGGGTAGTTTACTGAAGGGCAAAAAGAGAAAAAGCCGATTTTCTCAAAATCGGCTCTAACGATTTTGATTAAATTTCATTTCAAAACGTTAATACATATTTCAAACAAAATGGCTACTCTCAATATTTTGGCAAAATGACTTTAAGAGGTCCAGTCTGATGCGTAAATTAGTGTTTTTTTAATCATATCTCAGAAACTATTTGAGATGAAATTACTTATGGTTACAAATATGTAGATCTATTTATAATACAAATATTTTATTCAAAGCATATTTTTTTATAAAACCAATAACTTCCAAGTTATACGCAAATATTTATATTTTTTAACTTTTCGAAGTATTGCGACCGTAAAAAAAAATTAACCTGAAATGTTGATGGATATCGACGTCTCATAGCCCCCGAACCCTAAAAAGTGGTCTTTGCAATGGCGTCTGTCTGTGTGTCTGTTTGAACTTAAAATTAAGAGTAGTTTAATAAAGAGCGAAAAGAGAAACAATCGATTTTCTCAAAATCGAATCAAACGATTTTGATTAAAGTTCGTATCTAGGCGTTGATTAAGATTTTAAATAAACTGGCTATTTTCATTTTCCCATGAAAGTGACTTTTATGGTACTTTACAGAAGCTGAAATTTCCGTATCTTTGTAACTATTAACGATAATAAATCACTTATCATTGCAAAATTGTAATACTATTAAAAATAAAAAAAAATTATTTGAAATATATTTTTATAAAACCAGTAGTTTCTGAAATATTGGCAAATATATTAATACAATTTTATGAGCTTTAGTTGTAAAGAGATACTACATAAGTTTTGACGCAATAATTCTCCAATGCCATAGAGTAATTAAATATAAGTAAGTCTCTCAAAAAGTTTGTTATTTTTCTTTAAACCTTTTAGGAAAAATGTTTGTACAACAATGATCTATCTCAATTTTATACTCAATAGTTAAATTTTTTATTGGTCAAAATTTATAAATGAGGAATTTAATAGCAATGCGATGACATGAAGATGTTCAACACCTAATAAAATGTCAAAAATTTTAACCGGAAGTCGAAATTTTAATACGTAGTGTTGACCCTTGTGGACCCAATATTTATCTTTTTTTTATCGGTTCAAAAAAAAACAAATGAGGACATTAATTCTTTAAAAATAAAATTATAAAATTTAAAACCGGGACTAAAAAAATGTTTTACAAAAATATAGTGCAATTCATGCTTGGGTTTGCTAGTATATATTATTTCGTTTCACATATATTACGAGTTTTGAGTAAATATCACCATTTTTAAACAATAGAGCGGGAAAGTCCGTGCAGAGTTCCGTACCATTTATTTTTAACATTGATAAACAAAATCTCTTACTTTTGTTTTCATGTTTATAAGCAGTATCAGTCAAGTATTTAAATTCCCTGACTTTTTCTTATTTTTGATTTAATTCCCTGTCTGTAGCCACCAGGTTTTTCCGCTCCCCCACCGTGTGAATACTTTTAGTCTCAATTATACTTTCCTAATACCCAACCCATTAGCGTAAATATTATGCGCAAAGCTCGGATGGGGAGTATGACGTGTTGTAAAAACAATCACTAATTAATCTCCTGGTTAAAACAGATTGTTCCGGAAATGTGCCCGCAGACTTTACAATTGTCAAATACTGGTAGCTGTTTCCTGGCCATCTCGTATGGGCATCACGTCCGCCCGTAGTCGCACCAGCGCATGCGCGTCACAATCCGGTAGCAGTCATCCCATACATCGCCGGAGAAAAGGGGTCCCCGTTGACTCATAAGTGTAATTGCGGCCGACATGTAAATTTACAGCGAATTACAAAAACACCGTGCTTTCAAACAAAATGGGGGGGAGGCGGAAGGTACACGTATATTTAGAGACGTCCCCAGTGGGATTCGAATTTAAATCATTTCACGGGGGCTCCATGAACCATACATGACGGGAACATAAAATAGTTAGCAAAATTTGAATGTGATGGGAGAAAAGAGACAAACACATGTTGATTTGAGATCCAACTTTATACTTTAGTTTCAGAACTACGAAATTTCTCGTGAAACGTCATTGAAAATGAGGTAACTTAACTTAAAAAAACAAAATTTTATCGTTACTTTCAAGAGAGAGGAATTATTGTGATCATCAAGAAAGTCGATGTTGAGATTGTTTTTAGGTATCAAAGTTTTATGACCCTTGAAGCCTAAAAAGTTATTTTCGCAATTACGTCTGTTCATCGGCTTAAAGACAAAACCATTTTTATTTATCGGACTGAATCTTGGTTTCTAAGGTTCTCATAAGGTTCTCTAAAAGGGTTTTTGTAATTGTCATTTTAAGGGTTGTTTACTTAAAAATGAAAAGAGAAAGAAAAAATATTTTTTTTCGAAATTTACTCTAACGATGACTGAAATTCGTATCTAAGTAAAGTTAAGTATAAAAAATTGTTGTATTTAATTTTTTAGTGAAAATTGACTTAGAGAGTACTTTACATGAGCTGCTATCTCCGATATATCCACTTTTTGAGACATGAAAATACTTTTCATTGCAAAATTGTAGGATTATTAAAGACTACCTCGTGTATCTGTTCTTCACACGGGGATTCTATGACGTAGCTTTGTTATTTTTTAGTGTATAAAATAAACCACAGGGGAGCGTAACTGAATCTTAAATAATAGTATTTAAAAATCAATCTTTTATTCGTTTAGATTGTGATTAAAAAACACGAAAGTAGACTGACTAATACACAATGTCAAAAGAGAGATATAATCTGAACTTGTTTTAAAAACTGACATTTCTTTAAGATGAAGTTATAATTTCTCTATACACAATATTTCGAACTCTTGCCTGTTGGTGTTATATAAAAAAATAAGAAAGAAAAGTGTCACAGCATAAATAATTGGTGGTTAAAGGGCTGTAATTAAATCCAATCAAAAATATTTTAGCATTTTTTTGTTTATCACATTCCCACCATTTAAACTTTTTACCCCGTTTACCCTTTTCATTCATCTTAGCCTTTTTACACTTTTTATTTTAGCCTTTTTACCATATTTACTCTTTCCACCCCGTCTACGCTCTCTACCCTGTTAATTTTTTACCCTTACTTTCTTTTTCCATCCCTATTTGCCATTTTACCTTTTATTTCTTTTACCCCTTTTAACCCTTGTAACCTTTTTATATTTTTGTGATTTACTTTTTGCCCTTTTTACAATTTTTGCTCTTCTGGTCGTATTGCTCTCTTTGATTAGATAAGTTTTATCATTTTTACCCATTACCCTTTTTATCCTATACCCTTTTCAACCAATACCCTTCATACTCTACACCTTTACACCCTACACACTTTTTACCCTGTTTACTTATTCTACTTCATTTTATTAATTAAAATAATTCTATCAAAATTTAAAAAATTCTGGCTCATGCACATGTTCGTGTATAACCTTATGCCTGCGTTAGATATCATGCAATGATCATGACATACACAAAAACTCTTCATTTTATTGATATAGATACACAACCTTATGCCTGCGTTAGATATCATGCAATGATCATGACATACACAAAAACTCTTCATTTTATTGATATAGATACACAAACTTTTGGCTGAAATAATTTGCTATAAAACTAATAGTTTCCACGCTATAAGCAAATACATTAATTCTTAAGATGGAGGTGTTGGAAAGTGAGAGAGGGAAATTTATACAATTAATATAGCCCTGATAATCAGAAAGGTATTTAAACTAGAAACACCAAAATGGAAGCGGAAGGCTGGGCAATGGGGGCAAGTTCCCTAAACTTACAAAATAGGGAAAAAAAGCAACTGTAGGGTCATAAAAAAATAAACATCTGCTGCCATGGCTCGTGAGTTGTTTTTTTTTACTTTCTAGTTTCAATCTGTTTCTGTAATAAGGTATACTATTTAGTCTCACTTTTGATCGATCCAAGCGGATATTGCGTTGTTCATGAAATGCTTCTGTTTGTACACTTCCTTTGTTGTTATACCTATGTGTTGGGTATTGTTTGGTTTTAAATGTTTAATTTATTGATGCCCAAAAAATTTGTTTTTTGATTGTTATCCTTTTCTTCTTCTTTTGTTAATAGTATTTTCCTGCATGGAGACGGTACAGTGGTATTTTCATAAGAAGCCCATTATTCGAAAACAGTTGTAAACCCAAGTTGCCACAATGGTGGGGAAAAAATTATTACAATCGTATTTACATTCTTAGTCCATTTAATTAATAATATAAATATAAATTATACAGTAATATACTCGTATAAGGAAGTGTTATTTATTTAGATGAACTTTATAATTAACTAGAAGTTTGACACATTCTTCGCGCGGGTAAGCAGCAACGAAGAATTTCAAATGATGTCGTTCGACATTTGGCTAGCAACGTATTTTTATGGTTCCTCTTTGTACAATCCTGAACTAAATATGGCAATCCAAAACCAACCAAGGGAATTAATAAATAAAAATAAATTAAATCTTCGAACCAAATGTTACTTAGCCCACAAACTGAGTACACTAAAGAACGCAATATTTTACTAAATATGATAAGTGAAACGAAGTAATATACATTGTTACAGAAACATATGGAATAAATGATTATCATAGTTTTACAAAGGGCATACAGCTCACCGAGCTTTTTGAGCACAAGTTGTTTATTTTAATGATTATATCTCTCTTAGATAGGCATTTGTTTATCCTTCAATATTTGTAATTGCCAAGCTGATGGATCCCCTTTAAGATTGTATTTGGTTTTTGTGTTTGTTTATTTTTAGGTTTTTTCTTCTGTCTAGGGTGACCTGGTGGTCTAAGGGTAAGGTGTCAGACTTCTGTGCTGGGGGTCCGGGGTTCAATCCTCGGTCCCGGCACAGATTTATCTGATTGCCAAACCCTTCCTTCACCTCTGACAAGATGTGTATTAATCACAACTTGTGAATGTGAGGAATGCCAGGCCTCCACCGTGGTTCGGATTCCACGTTAAACTGTAGGTCCTCCATTTCATCTCACAATCACCCTACCATTGCACATTAGCGTAAGTGCGTATAACCCGAACGGGTAGTAAGACGCGGTGCTAATAATAATAATAATAATAATAATTCTTCTGTCTATACAAAATTAGAACTGTATACTATATTTGAAAAGTATTTTTCTATTAGGTTAGGAATTTTAGGGTTCCTCACCTTTCACCCATTTTCCAGACCCCTGTTTTGATATTCCAAACTTTACCACTTTTATGTTACATAGGTTGTTCCTTTTACCAATTTGCCAAATTTAAATAATTTTAGAGAATTTTCTAGCTACTCTCATAGTATGCTGGAAAATAAAAATTTCGCAGATGGCTAGAAAATTGTGAAAGTCTTGTTAAATTTTAAAATCAAGATTATAATCACAGAAAAAGTTTTTAAGTGTGGTAAAAAAACTTGCAAGCAGTTAGGAAGACCACCCTAAATAATAAAAAATCAAGGATATACATACAATTTGAAATTTAAAAATTGATCACAAAAAACGGGGGGTAAAAACTTTCTAAGCTATAAGCAAAAAAACCTTCCTGGTTTGGAATAAAGTTGAAATTTGACTTGTAAGTAAATATACCTTCCTGGGTAACCAAATGATGTATGAATAAATGGTATTTCAAAATCGAAAACCGGGAAATGTAAAAGAGCGAAATTGATTCATCTAATGTGGAACACAGTGTGATTAAAGATTTAAATTTGGCAGGCAAGTAAAGGAACCATATAGACAAACCAGTGGTTCACAAACCCAACGTCACGACCCAAATGCGGGTCACAAGGATGTTATCAAGGGTCGCAGGAAAGTCTTGAAAAATATATTCAAAAATTATGACTAGAGGACAAGCCCATTCTCACTGGTTGTAAAGACTCTTTTCCCTCTTCTGGCAGTATAGACTACCTCTGTGAACAAGGATTTGAAGACTTGTAACGATCAAGACTAAAGAAAAGGAATCGTCTGGATCCTCAGAATGATTTGCACTGTACTCTGTCCATCAACATAAGACTCAAACTCGAAGAGCTCACCTACAAAATAAAGCAGAATCACGAGTGTCACTGAAAAACTGTTTTTGGCACATACTAATTTTTGCAATGAAGTCAAATTTGCATGGGAAAATATTATGTAATTTTTTTATTTGTTAGATTAAAAAGTTACTGAAATTGATACAATTTAACTGATAACATTTTATCGATACAAAAAAAAACCTCAAAAGAATTCTCCCCAAGGATGAAACAAAATTATAGTAGCCATTGAAATAGTCTTCTTTGATCACTTACTGAACATTGTAACAAGTCACATTTTAATTTTTTTTAAAAGTGCTTTAGATTTTGGCTGATTAAAAAGTTATTGAAATTAATTATGTTTGCTATTTAAATCAATTCAATTAAGTTAATTTAATAAACACTAATATGAAAATAATAAACAATTGAAACTACATGAGCTGGAACTTTGGGTCACCATACTGGTAAAATATTATATTTAGGTTCACGATTAAATTTTTTTTAGAAATGTTGGTGTATCCAAATAAATGACAAGTTCAAAATGGGAATATGAGAACTGTACGGGGCTAGGAGAGGGAGCGAGTAGCTTGAAATCGCTCCAAAACTATTTTAAATCTACCTTTCGGTGTGGAAGAAAATTTATGTTTGGCAAATGGGTAAAAGGACCACCCTAGATAACATAAAAGTGGGAAAGTTTGGAATTTCAAAAGAAAGGCCCGGGAAAAGGATGAAATTGCTAAACTAATAGCACAAAAAACTGTTTCTATATGGTAGACATTTTTAATTTTGTATGGGCAGGCGGAAGAACCTAAAGATAAAAACCACAAAACGTAAATATTATCTTAAAGGGGATCAATAGCGTCGCGAGTATCGAAGGATAGGCTTCGACCTATACAGGAGTGACATAGTAATTAAAACAAATAACTTCTGGTGATACAGCTTTGTGTACCGTGATGAACTCAACGAAACCATGATGCTCATTTATTCAAGATGTCTCTATAGTCTTATTTCATTTTCTCTTTGGTAAACCGTTATGATCTTCCTCCAACATGTTTCTCTAACAATGTCTATTGCTTCGTTTCAATCCTGCTTAAGCAAATATAAATAGTGCGTTGTCGATATATTTAGTTTATTTGGGCACTCAGTTTAGGGGCTAGATAGGATTTTGTTACAAATATTTAGGTTATTTAATTATTATTTTTTGATTGCCATATTTGGTTTGTGTTTGCCATAGCTATAGACCTGGAGCCGACCGTACGAAAAGAAACACACGATACGTAACAGCTGGGAACCTGTGACAAGATGTTATATTGCTACCCCAGAGCTCATAACCGGTCTCGGCAGACCACTGGACTGGGTCCCAACCCGGAAATTGTCAAAAATTTGGCTATTTTGAAAATATTTGTAACATTCTGCCGTTATTGGAAAATTGTTATTTATTTTAAAAATCTAGCGTAAAATAGCGGTTGTAGGGGGTCATGTGGTCAGTACAACGAACCCTCCAGCCCTTAGTCTCAGTTTTATAGGCTCCTCATTTGTCCTCACAAGGCTGAGTTTGACCTTGTTTCAGATCCACCACTTTACATACATACATTCTGGAAGCAGCTGGGAGATCGAACTCAGGACCTCTGGAGCTGTAGCTAGGAACTCTGACCACTAGACCATAAAGGCTCCCCTACCACAATCAATACATATTCTGCCCCCCACCCCAATTACAATACATAATTTACACCCTATCACACACAATACATATCGTAATGTGAGTATTTTCCCCGCCATTCCTTAAAACAAACGAGAGGACATATTTTTAAATCGAGAGAAGAGGTCAAGAAGACGTACAGAGAAACTCACCTGGCACTGCTGAGGGCCCTGGCGGTTGGGGGAAGAAGCTTTCGGCCGAGGTTTCTTCACTGCCAACTTGCTAGAGTCCGCGGCACTCTTGGCGTCCTCGGTGCTACCAACTGCAAAAGAAAGGAACGAAAAGACCATCATAGTAAAATTTAGTTCCGTGACGCGTTAAATGGAAAGTTTAAAACATATTTTTAACCGCATCGGTGGGTACGCGGACAGAGATTGGTCACCAAATGGCGGACCACGGAGGCATTTATAAGGACCTTGACGAGATAGCGAATAGAATAAATGATGCTATTTCAATGGGGGGTGGGTAGTAGATATGGAAGAACAGCAATAATAAAGTAGTAAAATAACTAAAAGGAAAGAAAACAATGTTTTTGAACTAGTATAGTCCTATAGGGCTTGAACTTGAATCAGTGTTCAAGTTTTGCCAGACCGCGTAGGTACGTCGGGTTTGTAAAACGAACCACCATCAAAAATAATTGGGGACCCCTGATCTAAAGTTTGGTTTTAAACTGTTTTGGAAGTCGGACTGTAAATACTGACCCGGTGTACTGACTGGATTACTCGAAAGGTTTTCCAAATCACCTTTTACTTTTTGTTACTACTGTGGTTTGGAGATGTGTGGACAGAAAAACTCCAGTCCGCGAATTTCCAAAACATAATGATGATTATGATGATAATGATAGTAATAGTAATAGTAAACATAAAATAGTAATAATAATAATAACAATAGTATATTAATAAAAACACAGTTTTATCGAGCATAAATAAATACATTTATTACATCTTACTGGCGTATAACTACAAGTAATTAATATGTGCAATTAAATAGATTAAAATATATTTCTCAATCAATCAACCAAATACTAGGCCAGCGAATTTAAGTGAGATTTTAAAATTGCCGCAATTGTAGGCTTATTTTAAGTCAGATGGTGCACATATTGAAAAAACATGTTTTGTTACAACGGTCACACACACACACAAAATTCCAAATAGGCTCGTTCTTGGGCTCCCAACAGTTTTTACCCCACCGGTTCTTACTACCCATCCGAGCTATACACCTTTTTAAATAGTGGCGTAGGTATGAAGAAGGTAGCATTCAAGAGAGATGTACTCACATTTGTGTTGAGGGAGGGTAGCAATAATCTGAGCCCTGACATCCCTGTGACCGGCCAAACGAACAAGATGATCCTGACCCTTAGATCCACGTGACCAATTATGTGGCTGGCTCCCAAAATTACGAATGTCCAAATCGTCTAATTTGTTATCAACTAAAACGTCAAAGGGAAGGAAGTAAAAGGAGCGGATGAGAAAGAGAGAAACTATAGAAAGAATAGAAATAGAAGAGATGGAAAAGCAGCACAAAACACGACGTCTAGGGGGCGTCTGCCATCCCCACGACGTCGACAATGGTCCGGAACGAGTGTACAAGACAGGGGCGTCCTTCTCCCCAACCCCACCCCCCGTGTCTTCCTGCTCGCCATTAGGGTCTCTTTGTCGCGGCTTGTAAATATAGAGCGCGCTGTGGCGACACACGACAAAAGAAAACTAACCACGGGGCGGTGGGGAGGAGGACAAAGAAAAAACATCAACTAGAAACGTAAGCTCGGAGAAAAAGGATGAAAGAATAGACCCCGCCGCGTTATCAGTCGGATCATTTTCTTGTGACACCTCCCAAGACAGCGTGAACAAGAGTAATTGTGTCCACTACTCTGGAAGAGGAGATGACACATTTTGGATCATTTTAATTTTTTTTGTTTGTTTAATGTTTATGCTTCTCACTAAATTCCACCTACGTATCGGCGTCCATGCGGACTGATAAACGTCAAGTTCTCCGTTAACGGGAAGCTCGAATCTTGGCTGAGTGTAATGAGAGTGGTTTTCCCTCAATTATTTCCCATTCTGATTTCAAGTAAATGCGGGTACAGTTCCTCTAAATCATGACTTATTCATCCCTTCCCCACAAACCTATTAAAAATCCTAACGGGTAGTAAGACAAGGTTACAAAATTAAAACATACACCAATTCAGGGACACAGAATCTACAGTGGTGACCAAGCGGTCTACGCCGTTAAGACTCACATTGCACTTAGTCAGCATTATACTCCCGGCCACCCACTTCCGTGGCCACATAGTCTAAGGGATCATTCACACAAGATACTAGACTGCCGAAGACAGGGAGATTGGGATTCGAAATCCGATCAAGTGTATTGAGGATGGTTTTTCCTGAATTGTTTTCCTCCATCTTTCACCTTTAACCACGAAAATGTGGGCAGCCATATCTAAACTCTACCTCCGTCATCCTCTACTAGTACATATTCTTATAGCCTAAACAGGTAGTAAGACGCTGTTATAAAAAAACTATCGGCTAAGTGCAATGGGCTGTGTGCTATTACTATTACTTAACTGTGGATTTACCTCCTTTCTCCGCGCTAATGCAGGTGCAATTTCTCTAAGTTAGTATCCTCATCTTTCTTACTTAGATTAAGTACTGGACAACCTTTGTGGAGATTGTAATCCTACATACTAATAAAAAAAGACACAGAATAAAAAAGGGAAATTACAAGGGAATAAACTATCATCCGCCTGGAGAGAGGCATGGAAATTCACCTTAGGTGCGTTTACTTAGTATTAGAGCCTAGTCCCGACTTTCAGGGGCAAATTTGAGAGCATCAGTCATTCTAGTCTGGGGCTTAGCCAACCATCCTACTTGTTTTTTGAGGCGGGAGTGTAGGGAACGCGAGTTAAGGGAGATGTTTTTATTTTTATTTTTGTAGCTTTACACCTTTTTAGTCAAAATAAATAAAATATTGGTCGAGTAGAAACATAGAATTTAATTTTCTTCACATGGTGATATCAAAATATCTTGAGTATCTGTCATGAGCATTGAGGCATTAGATATTAAGTTTTTTAAATGAAGAGAAAAAGTTGTCATCAAATTTCAGGATACCCTTGAGAGATATTCAAGAACTTTTGAAGTCAACATGTGAAGAAAATTAAACTCAATGTTTCTACTGGGGAATTACTTTATTTATTTTGACCAAAAACTTGTTTTGATATAAAAACTGTAAAAACACTTATCTTTTCTCGCTTTCCCTAATAAGTTATTGTGAGACAAAAAGACTTGGAAAGTGTTCAAAGAACATGGAGTTTGTCTGCACAAAGTGCACATCTAAGAGTATTGTGGCCTGGAAAACTGCTAACACCGCCCCCTCTTCTTTTCAACCTGATCAAAGTCATTATCTCGAGCCACCATTGTGAGCTCCAGAATGTTTTGTGGAGCATAAATGGTTCGAAGCATTGATGTTCGCAGCTGATTATAATCAAGTTTTAGGTAAAGTACTTTATATTTAAATCTCCAACCACTAAGCCATAAAGCCATTTGATGAGAATCCTTTTAAATATAGAAAAAAAGTTGTTATCAAATTCCAGGACCCCCTGGAAAGAAATTCAGGAACTGTTGAGGTCACCATGCGAAAAAAAATTAAACTCTAGGTTTCTACTGTAGAAACATTTTATTTTTTTTTATAAAAAAAAATTGTTTTGTCATAAAAACTGCAAAAATACTCAACTTAACTCGCCTTAACTTCCACCCCAACTTAAAATGTGTATTCACGATGAATCTAACCAGAGTACCATAATGGTAAGTCCTCTCATTAAAACCAAAATACATACATTGGTGATACTAATTGATTTAACTATAAAAAATACAAAACTGCTCAAAGTTGCTACTTGTGTCTCTAAACAAACCTACCGTGACTATTTACTAACCAATCGATGATTCAGGGGAGTGCACCCCTGTTTCTCATCGCCATATTGGGAGGATTAGACTTTCGCTCATTAGCGAGAATTTAGTCGCTGTTAGCGTTTCTGGGTTGAATTTTCTTTTCATTCGTCCATTGGGGTCATACGGGAATTTCCACGCTAAGCTCTCCTTGACGCCAATAAAAGACCTGATAATTAAAACCCTTTTCGATGGCCGCATGGTCTAAGGTGTCAATCTCACAATCTGGACTGCCAAAGATGGGGACATCAGGGTTAAATTCCCGATCGGGTGTAATGAGTGTTTTTTATATAAATTATTTTCCGCTTTCTCGTCACGCAAATATTGGTGCATTTCCTATAAATTCAGCCTTCCTCGTCCCTAAGACATAAGTGTATTTAGTAGGCTTATACATGCGTATAACTCTAACGTGTAATAAGACGTGGTCCTAAAATAATATACAAAACAATAGTAACTAAACGCCAAGTAGAATTGGTTTTTTGGAAATTAGACCATTTGACACATGCTTTTTGTTGTTTTTTCAACGAGTCTTACTACCCATTCGAACCATCCTAATATTTACGCTGGTGGGGTATGAAAGAGGAATGTAAAATCTTATATGAAATATATCGTCATTAGTATGTAGGAATAGTGAGTAACTATAGTATGATTTTTGTAGGAGTTAGTTACTAAAGTTACTAAAACAATTTTAATATATCCATACATCAAGTCTTGTTATCTGCAACTGTCACTTTTGATAGATATTATCAATACCTATAAAATAACACAAATAATAAAATGAAATGTTATCACTGTTGGCCAAAAATAAATATGTTTGAATTTTCTCTACTGTTCTTCCAAACAAAATCAGTGTATATTTAAGGCCTCAGTGTACACGGCCGGGATTTTGAGCCTCGAACTCACCATTATAAAAAAAAGAAGAAATCTGAACCTGATTTTTAGTCCACGTGTTCACCGATACGGGCTGCAAAGGATATTAAAGGCTTTCTAACCTAAGGGAAGGCGATTAGGAGGCTGAATTTATTTTTAGCTAATTCCTTCAATATTCGCGAGGAGTGATAATTATTTAAGAAACCACAGTAGGATAAAAAGAACACCTTCCATGTAAGTATCAGACGGGGCTCGAACCACCCCAACCCGAGCTAAGAAATAACATCTGCTTAGGCTGCCACGTGGTGTAAAGCGTCACTCTCGCGATATACTAGACTGCCGTTGACTGGGTTCAAATCTTGATCGGGTGTATTGAGGGTGGTTTAATCCTAAATGATTTTCCACTCAAATTTAGGCACATTTAATATTATTATTAGCACCGCGTCTTACTACCCGTTCGGGCTATATGCACTTACGCTAATGTGTAATGGCAGGGTGATTGCGAGATGAAATGGAGGACCTACAGTTTAACGTGGAATCCGAACCACGGTGGAGGCCTGGCATTCCTCACATTCACAAGTTGTGATTAATATACGTCTTGTCAGAGGTGAAGGAAGGGTTTGGCATTCAGATAAATCTGTGCCGGGACCGAGGATTGAACCCTGGACCCTCAGCACAGAAGTCTGACACCTTATCCCTAGACCACCAGGTCACCTTTTGTATTTAATAAAATTAACCTTTACCCCTAGCTCATTACTAATTAATTCGTATGCGTATATCCTGAAAAGGTAGTAAGACGTGGTGCTGATAAAAAAAAAGTTAAAAAACAAGCATACTATCTTTGAGCTGGTCTCACCGCTTCTCAACCGTCAAGCTAGCTGTGAGGTTGGATTACAAACTGCATTCAGTAGCCTGTGTTTTTTTTTTAGCACTGCGTCTTACTACCCATTCGGCTTATACGCTTATGTACTAGTTACGCTAACGGTTTTAGGGATGTAGAAAGATATATATATATATATATAAGCCGAATGGGTAGTAAGACGCGGTGCTAAAAAAAACAAAAAAACACAGCCTACTGAATGCAGTTTGTAATCCAACCGCACAGCCAGCTTGACGGTTGAGAAGCGGTAATCCTTCTATAAATGAGGGTACCGAATCAGCTGTTATTATAATTATAAAAGTAGCTTGCGTTTCACTATTCCCTGTATCCAAACATTTATCAGTGAAGTGGTTTTCTAACTTTTTTAAGGTTTGACCCCAATTCTGGTCTTTGAGACCATCGCGACTTGAAACATTGATGATAACCACTAGCGTTCAAATCTTAGTTTTTAAATTACTACCCATCTGAAGGGCTATCCACATTTAACTACACTAGTAGGGTAGGTAAAATAAATTTGAGGAATTATACTCTTATTTGCGTGGAGGGAGAGAGGGAAACCAGTTAAGAAATATCCGGCTAGAATTCGATACCTGACCAAACCTAATCAAACCAAACGCCCACCGATGCTTGTTTTTAATTATTACTAGCAGATGTACCCAGAGTTGCCCGGGGCTATCGCGTAATTTATTGGGAGGTTAACTCGTACAACGCTTTGCTTCAAACAAACAGGAAAAAAAATACTTCTTCATTTTATTGCTACCAACATGGTTTTTAATTGATTTAATTTTCTAAAATTAGAATGGTAACATTCCTAATTTGAGGTGCACAAGTTTGAGCTCATGGGTTAATAATTTAAATTTTTTAGACCTCTTAGTGCGGTAGATATCATGCAATACTTATTACGATAGACATAGTATTTATTTTATTAATATAGAAGATTAATTGTCTAGAATAGTATGATTATTATACGAATGTGACTAAGATGTCACATAATAGAAACAACTTGCCCGGTTGGTATTTAATAAGTTGAGGTACACTGGATATCATCTCTGAGGGAACTGCATGGTTACTATTGGGAAACAGCGTTGCCATTATCTCGTTTTTGTGTGGCCAATCTCCCCCAAATATGTGACAAATTTCGCAACGCTGGCTGGTCGAGGTTGCCAGTAGCTCCTTATTACCCCGGTATACCACCTTCAGACAAAACTGAGCACGAGGAGATTTGGCAACAACAAACCGAGAGAGGACGAAGGTAACGTAAGACCTGCAGTTCCCTCAGCAATGATATTGAGTGTAGCAGCGCCTTTTGCCCAAACTTGAGACCACTACAGGAAACGGAGTCGGTAAGCAACCGTTCTACTTGAATTCTGACATTTCCTACGATCATTATCATTTTAAAACGAGAGCTGTAACCCCAACACGCATTGACACCCTACCTGAAACACGCCGTGATCTTGAATGAAGTAGCAGCCCCTAAGTTGTAAACTAGTGTATTATATAGCGGGCACCCAGCGCCCATTTGCTGCTCAAGTCCTAAGATGGTGGACCAAAATAATTAGGTTCAAAGTAAATTTTCAAAGATGGGAAGGGACAAACCCCGTGTTTTATTTGAACAGCGTCATGTGCAACATATATACATGTAAATTAATATATTTATACATATATGTACATAAATGTATGCTGTAAGTATGTGTTTGTAGCTCAAACATGCTCACCGAATCCAGCATAGGCTATATAATATATGTTTTCAGCATCATAGCAAAGCAACATTATAACATAAGAAACAAAACAACTTCATCAAAATAAACTCCGATGGCGGTACAAGCCACTCGCCTATATTCGGGCCACGTTCCGTTATTACGTTCTCCATCAGTGATTGCCCCGCCCTTACATTCTACCATCCCTTTGTGAGAATGGTAAAAGCAAACTCCCTCAGGGGGTTGGCGATAACACGGACTTTATATGACGAACTAAAATTTCCCCTCAGACTGAAAACGCGAGCTACATGTTGTAAACATTATTAGCCCTGCAGCCTGCATCAAACGTGATCAACATGAACCGTACGTAGCCTTAGACCGCTTGTTGATAAAGGACAGAGGAACAATATCACAATACTCAATGTAAAATGGGGGAGGTTCTATGTATCTTAAGATTTCTGTTTAACACAGGAAATAGGAACAATTATTATGGCAGTGAGTGTCAAATGGGGGAGGGCCTATGTAACCATAAACAGCTTGTTAATACAGGGTAGAGAAACAATGTCACAACAGTGAGTGTCAAATGGGGGTGGCCTTCGACTTGTTGACGCAAGATTCAGGGGAACAGTTTCACAAAAGTGAGCGTCAAATGAGGGAGTGTCTTTATGGCCTAAGACGGATCGTATACAAGACTTTTATAAAACCGGGTATACGAGATGTGGGCCTATAGCAAAGGTATATAGTACAAGTTGAATGCGTCAAAGAGCCGCCAATCTTTTATTGGGATAGTTTGGATAGTTGGGATAGTGTTTTCTAATTTTTTTAATTGCATCTATGGGCACTCTGACTGAATATCAGGCTTATATAGTACTAGTATGAAGTACCTGGCTCTGCATGGGAGAATAATTAAGGGAAGAAATAGTAAAAATAAGTTAAAAGGGGAAAAAGGGTAGTTAGTAAAACTAATAAATGTTTTACAAAGGGTAAATAAAAAGGGTAGACGGAATTAAAAGGTTAAAAGGTTAAAAAGGGCAATAAGTGAAAAACTCGTGAAAAGTGCGTAGGGGGAAAAAGTAAGTGTAATCAATTATACAATTTTTTACCACTTTAAAGTCACCCCTTTTAACATGTTTACTCCTTTTACTCTTTTTGAACTATTTGTCCTTTTAACCTTTTAGTCCTGGTTGCCTTTTTGACACGTTTTCCATTTTTTTACTTGCTAGCCCTTTTTACCCTTTTTAAACTTTTTGCCCTTTTGGCACGTTTTACCCATTTTATTTCTTTTGCCCCTTTTTAACATTTTGAAATTTTTTACACTTTATATAACCTTTTAAATAATTAAAAAAGCTACTACCCTCTTTTCCACGAAGTACCCAGCTTAGACCGGGAGAAATATTTTACAGTAAAAAGGTTAAAAATGTCAAACACGGTAAAAATTAAATCAACTCAACCTTTAAAAAAAAGGGTCAGTAATAAGGCAGAAAAGTAGTGTTATATAATCATCAATTTTTATCTCTTTCATTTCAGTGGTCTTACGTTTTTAGATTTGATATGTTCAGAAGTAATTTGGCTCTACGAGAATCTTTATTGACTTACATGTAGAACTTCTATTTTTATCACTCCAATAGATGTATTTTATTTTAGTTTTATAAATCTTGAGGGAACCCATCTTCCCCATTTACTCCGTCTTCATTTTGAAATGTATGGATCATACCTTAATGATTGATTGGGGTGGTTCTTATATCCGTCTGACAAATTTAAATCTTCTACCTCATTGACACGTAATTTGTTATTTTAGTTTTGGAAAAGTACAAATTCTCATTTCCCCAGCCCCTTTTTTAAATAGTAGATATTTAAAATGTATTTTGTTGGTGTAGTAAACCCTCTACATTCTTGTCTCTGCCACACCCTAAAGTTTTTTTTACCTAAACCTCCTCCCATCTCACCCCTATTTTCTCCGTTTGAAATCTTAGGAATTTTTTGGTTATTTGGTGTATTCCTTATACCTTCATACCGATTTTAAATTTCATACCGTTTTGTAAAAGTAGTTGTTTCTATTAATTTTGTAAATTGAAGACACTTTTTCCCGCTTTCCATTTAAACAACTTCTGCTTAGAAATTTCTAATTATAGGTCGAATTAGGTTATAGGGGTCCTTCTACCTGCTTGTCCAATTTAAATTTTCTACCACACCCAATTTTTTTTTCTGTTAAGGCCTCTTCCTAATTCTCCAGTTTCTCAAAGTCCCAATTAAAAATATGACCATTTTCAGCATTTAATATTAATTTGGAATGGTATTTTCCTGCCGAATTTAATCCAGTTTTATACCACACTGGGAAGTAGTTGTTTTCTATTAGTTTTTGAAATTTTGAACCCTTTTGAACCCCTTTTCTTCAATTCACTTTTAGAAACTTCTAATTTTAAGATTTATTGAGTTATCTGAAGCTGTTTCTCTACCTCTCTGCCAAATTTTAATTTTCTAATTCATCTAAAAAGGTTTTTTCTTTTCAAATTATACACCCCCATTTCCTTGAACCCCATTTTGAAATTTCCCAACTAAAGATTTTTCTGGTTGTATGGAAAAGTAACACTACTTTCCTGCCAAGCAAAATTTCAAATTTCCAGACCCTGTGGTTGGGAAAATACGCTGATTAGTGAATCAGTGATTCGCACAACTTTCTGCCCCTTATCCACCCTATTTAGGGATAACATTTGAAAAACCCTGAAAATTACCTAGACCCAATTCTAGAAAGGAAATTTATGTTAAATTTAATGTATTTATATTCACTGGTTCAAAAGACACATATCAATGAATTTTGAAAACTTTCAGCGCCATTTTTCATCTCTTAGGGGTCAAATTACGCAGAACCTCATCTTATTTCTTGTCTAGGGCCTAAAAGGAGCCTTTACACCCTATTTAAAGTTTCCAGGTCTAGAGGTTGGAGAGATACGGTGACCAGTGACTGGGTTTTGTTTTATATATATCGATTATTTGCCAATGAAGGGTAGGTCAGTGTTTGAATCTCGGCCGAGTGTATTGTGTTCTCCCCCCAAGTAATTTCCCATTTTTTCTCAATGAAAGAGCAAATACATTTCCTCCAAGATCAACATTCTTTAACTCTAGCCCATTAATGTTAAATAGGTGGATATCACGGCAGGGAAATAGCACGCGGGGTCTTCTGTTTATTGTAGTGTAAAGTTAAAATTTCCCAAGTTTTGACTTTCATTGAATTGTTTCCCCAAAATATGTATGTCACTGTTCTCATTTATGTGTGTAAATGTGTGCATACACATTTTTAGGTTCTATGAGCATGAATGGATCATTCAACTTTCAATAGATGAAAAATCGTTAAATTAAAACTGAACAAATTATTTATTTTAAATTTTATTACTACCAGCTCAGGTTATACGCAAATGTGATCATTACTCAAATGGGATAGGGGCTAGAAGGGAAGCATCATAGAAGTAATCTATCAGTATTTGCGTGGAAGGAGAGTGGTAAACCGTTTAGGTAAAAGCACCCTCAGTAGACCCTACTGGGATTCTAAATACGATATGCCCATCTTCAGCATGCCAGTCTAACACGAGTGACGCCTTGGACTACTTGGCCACTAAAGTGCGTACAAACTTAATCAAATAAATACGTTAAAAAACTGGTTCACTACAATCGATAGCGTTCTTGATTCGTATAGTATAATATACTTATTTTGAAATTAACAGCAATCCGTTTATTGTTAAGCGAGATTTTGGCACACAAATTTCTAACTTATTGTAGTGAATTGTTTCCAGTTTTATAAAATAAATTTATGATTGCTCAACCCAGACTAGTGGTAACGTAATCTAAGGCGTCAAATTCACAGTCGAGTAGCATGCTGGTGATAAGGAGGTCAAAGGTTCCAATCTAAGGTGGGTGCACCGGGAGTTGGTTTACCACGTGAGATTTATCACTGTGATTTTCTCAATCCCTTACCATACAGATGCGGATGCATTTCCTCTAAATGATTCTTCTAAACCTTATTCCTTATAAAAACAAAAAAACTTCTTTTAGGCATTATGAGCAAATAAAAACCTACTTCTCCATTAAAATCTCAAGAATGATTTTTTATTAAGGGGTGCATTCAACAACAAGGTTGTAAAAGACTCTTAAACCTGCTTTGGTGGCCGCATGGTATGGTCTAGGACGCGACTCTCGTGTTAGAATAGACTATCGATGACAAGTAGATCAGGGTTTTAATCCGGGTCGGGTGTACTGAGGGTAGTTTTTTCAAAATGGTTTTTTACTCTCCTCCATGCAAATGTTGGTTAACTTCCTTTAAATTCAACCTTCATCATCCTTAACACTTTAGCGTAATTAGTACATAGGTGTATAACCTAAACAAGTAATAAGTCCCGGTAATAAAATAAAATAAAAACTCTTGGTAGGGATACTCAGAGGAAATTACCTCACATCAGCGTGGAGAGAGGGTGGGAAAACTACAGTGATACATTACAAACTGTAAATCATCTCCCAATACATCTGGCTAAGATTCAAATCTCAACACTCCCGCCACCAGTATGCCAGTCTGCAAGTTTGACACCTTAAAAAACGTGACCACCGATTTGTTTTGATTAATAATAATATCTGTGAATACATTTTATAAAAATGGAAAGAGCCCACTACAATGAGCTAGAAATTTGTGCACCAAAAACGCACGAAACAACAAACAGATAGCTGCTAATTTCAAAATAATTACAGACACACACTAGTACCATCGCCATAGACTTAAAGAGGGCTGTACGGGAGAGCAATGAGAAGAATTGAGGACATTTAGAAAAACCCGGATTATTTATTAAGTGGTTTGATATGTTTTAATATTATTTTCTCCGAAATGTAGAAGAAAGCTCTAACCAATTAAAAAGTTAAAATTATTTCTTTAGCACCACGTCTTACTACCCGTTCGGTTTGTATGTTTTAAACTTGTTTAGATATGGCAGTATATAAAATTGTGTTAACATGAAGTCGCCAACATTGTTTTATGGATGTGAAGCGTGGGTTTGTCACGAGGAACACAAGAGCAAGGTGAATGCTGTTGGAATGAGATATCTAAGAAATGTATTTGGAAAAACTCGTATGGACAGAGTCAGTAATGAATGGGTGCTGAAGGAGTGCAATTTGAAAGGAAATGCAATAGGTAAACGTGAAAGGAGCATCCTACGTTGGTTTGGACATGTGGAGAGGATGAGTGTGGATCGAGTGAAGAAACAAATATATGAAGGTAGAGTGTTTGGATCAAAAGGAAGGGGTAGGCCGTGTAAGATGTGGCTATATATTGTAGATGAATATTTGAAAAAGAAAAATTAAGAGATTTAGTTAATAAAATATGTTGCGTATGGATGTTGTTGAAACGAAGGGAGTATGCAAGGGAAATATCTAAGAAATTTACGTGGAAAAACTCGTATGGACAGAGTCAGTAATGAATAGGTGCTGAAGGAGTGCAATTTGAAAGGAAATGCAATAGGTAAACGTTAAAGGAGCGTCCTACGTTGGTTTGGACATGTTGAGAGGATTAGTGTGGATCGAGTGACGAAGAAAATATATGAAGGTAGAGTGTGTGGATCAAAAGGAAGGGGTAGGCCGTGTAAGACGTGGCTATATGTTGTAGATAAACGTGTGAAAAAAAGAAAAATTAAGAGATTTAGTTAATAAAATATGTTGCGTATGGATGTTGTTGAAACGAAGGGAGTATGCAAGGGAAATGTGAAGAAAGTTAGTGAGGATGAGGAGTTGTTTTTGAGCTATATGCACATTTTCTTACCCACTCCGTAAGGGAACAGCGTGATTAGATATGTATATATCATGTATGTAAATTGTTTAAAAAGTGTAATAACTTAAACAAAAGCCTTCAAAACAATTCCACATTATTTTAAAACTTTCTGTTGTGACCCTATGAAAACATGATTTTATTTGATAGAGGAAAGCTAAATCTAGGGTTCTAGCCTTTTGATTTAATCTCAGAAGTACAATTTTACGAGTAAAACGTATTTTTTTAAAAGGTTTAAACTCAAAATTTAATGTTTTTAACTCGTCAAAAACCAATTGATATCTTTCGCCTACATTTTTTTGAAAACAATATTTTAAAATATCACACAACTTATTTAATAATGTGAGATTTCTAAACATATGCAATGCGTCTCAGTGATCTACCATATATTAACTATCCAAACCAATAATTTAGGATGAAAAGGTTGAATCTAAGAAAAAAGATACATCATAATCCTTGATTCAAGGGAGTATAAAAAACAAATTTTCGTGTAGGAGGAATGGGGATCACTTTCAATCGAAAATGGTCGAGGCTGGAGTCACTTCTTTCAAATCCGCCCACATAACTTCCCCACTAACAAAATTTCCTTTACAAATATATTCTTAGAAAAGAGAAAAGATCGCTCCTTTCAAACCCCTACATCGTGGATTATTAATATGAAAACAAAAACAAACCAATCAGCTTTATTCGTTTATAAACAGTACGACGCCTGCCCCGTGTGGGCACAAGACAAACTTCGCCGTCAGTAAACACTGCGTCAATCAAATATACATACGTCATATGTGTTGTGCCTGACCTCCCAAGCACTCGCGCCGCCCCGCCAACGCACGACGGAACGAATATAAATAATAGAATTACGGTAATAACGTGCAAGGGGGAGGGAGGAACGGAGAGGGTAGGGCGGGAATTAATGATGAGAGTTTCAAATATGTACCGATTCCAGGACAACGTGTGGGCTTCGGAAAAAGTAATCATAAAGTTGGTAGCGTACGTGGACCGGATGTTATTGTTTAGGATGATGATGATGATGATTAGCGGAATTAACGGTTAAATAATTTCTTATCAAATGGGGGCTCCTAACATATGGCCTAATTTGGCACTTCACCCTCATCAGTGGTCGCATGGTCTAATGCGTCACTTTCGTGTTGGACTGAATTAGTGGTGATGGGTAGATCAGGGTTCGAATCCCGGTCCGTGTGCTGAGGGTAGTTTTTCCTAAATGGTTTCATGCTCTCCATCCTCGCTAATGTTGGTTTTTACCTTTAGGATTCCTTCTTCCTCGTTTCTACTCCATCAGCGTAATTAATGTATAAGTCAAAATATGCAGTGGAAAAAAAAAATCGGCACTTCATAAAATTAAAATAATTATTTTTTAGTTAGTTTATAAGTTAAGCATAAAGATTGGACTAAAATTTGGTAGGTATGCTATGGAGTATTTAATATTTGTGAACAAAATTTAAAACTTGAAAAATTCAAGATAGCGGACCCAATATGGCGGTTGAAACTTAAAAATTGAGTCGTAGAAAGCTGATATATTGGATGGACGCTATGGAGAATGCCATCTTTATGAAACTAAATGGTACGGAACTCCGCACAGACTTTCTCACTTTATATTTAAAAATGGAGATATTTACACAAAACTCTTAATATATGTGAAACGAAATAACACACTAGCAAACCCAAGCGTAAATTGCACTGTACTTAAATACGATATTTTTTAAATCCCAGTTTTAAATTTTACAATTTTATTTTTAAAGAATTAATGTCCTCATTTTTATGGTTGAGCCAATAAAAAAGATCGATATTGAGTCCACAATGGTCAACACTTCATATTAAAATTTCGACTTCCAGTTAAAATTTTTAACATTTTATTAGGTGTTGCACATCTTCAGGTAATCGCATTGCTATTAAATTCCTCATTTATAAATTTTGACCAATAAAAAATGTAAATGTTGACTATTGAGTCTAAAATGAAGGAGATAGATCATTGTTGTACAAACATTACTCCTAAGAGGTTACAGGAAAAATAACACAAACTTTTTGAAAGACTTACTTGTATTTGATTACTCTATGGCATTAGATAATTATTGCGTTTATACTTAAGTAGTATCTCTTTACAACTAAAGCTGACAAAATTGTATTAATATATTGCCTATATCTCTAAAACTATTGGGTTTATAAAAATATATTTCAAATAAAAGTTTTTTATTTTTAATAGAACTATAATTTAGCAATGAAAAGTTATTTAGTATCTCAAATAGTTGCGGAGATACGGAAATTTACGCTTCTGTAAAGTACCTTAAAATTAATTTTCATAGGAAAATGAAAATAGTAATTTTATTTATAATCTTAATCAACTCCTAGATAGAAGTTTTGATCAAAATCGTTTGAGCCGATTTTGAGAAAATCGATTTTTATCTTTTCGCTTTTTACTAAACTACTCTTAATTTTAGGGTTAAACAGACATACAGAGAAACGTCATTGCAAAAACCACTTTTTATGGTTTGGGGGGATATTAAACGTCAACATCCATCAACATTTCGGGTTAGTTTTCGAAAAGTTAAAATAAATAAATAAATAAATATATATATATATATATATTTGCGTATAGCTTGAAAGTTATTGGTTTTACAAAAATATGTTTCAAATAAAAGATTTGTATTATAAATAGCCCTACATATTTGCGATGATAAGTAATTTCATATCTCAATTAGTTTCGGAGATATGATACAAAATGAGAATTTACGCATCAGACCGGAACCCTTAAAGTCATTTTGCCAAAATATTGAGAGTAGCCATTTTGTTTAGAATATTTATTTATGTTTTGAAATGAAATTTAATCAAAATCGTTAGAGCCGATTTTGAGTAAATTGATTTTTATCTATTTTGCCCTTCAGTAAACTACCCTTAATTGTAGGGTTGGATATCCAATTCCAAAAAATCCTCGGGACAACCCTATGAAAACCCTAGATACTAAGTTTCCGCCCAATAGGTAAAATAGTTTAGGCTCTAGTTGGAGGTACAGACAGACAGACAGACAAACGGAAATTCCAAAACTACTTTTTCGGATTTGGAGGGTCATGAAACGTCGAGAATCATCAAAATCTCGAGTTCGATTTTTTTACGATCACAATTTTTCCTCTACCTGTAAGATAGCGATAAAGTAAAATGTCCCAAACTTGAAAAATCCAGGATTGCGGATCAAATATGGCGGCCGCAAAGTAAACAATTTGTCCTAGAGATCTGAAATTTTGTATGAAGAAAATTAAAAAATTGAAAAATCTAAGATTGTGGACGCAACGTATCCCAATAGCCTGGCAGAGCCATGCACACACATAAAGTTACCTTCTGTTACGAAAATCTAAAAACAGATAAAAACAACCGTGAACAGACTTCGCGCAACCTTGAAATTGCGCCTGCCCGAAACAAGCCTAACTCCTAGTAAATAACTAAAAACTATAAAACATATTTTAAAGACGTTGTCAAAGGCCAAATACAGGTGTTAGTTTTGATTTACAAGTTTTTCATCATGACCACAACTTTTTTTAAATACAGAGTTTTATTTCTTAACATATTATAGTGATATCTAAAATGACATATTGTTCATTTTTGGTCGTTCAACTGCTATACATTATTTACACTTTTGACTTACGTCCTTTCATTATAAGTGATTCGTCAATACGAGTTATATTATTGACTAATTAATGATGGACTGGACTGGTTGGGAAACAAATTAGTAACTATCCTGAGAGAAATGGCCAAAGAGTTTGTATATTTATTTAGTACGTTTGAGTGATGGTATTTGATATTCAGGACGTGGGATTGGCTGGGTCTAATCAAGGGGGTTTGAATTCACACAGGTCCGTATCCAGAATTTTCTTTCGGGGCGTTTAGTCTTCAAATATTGCCCGATGACGACGGTCATCTCAAGACTAAACAGCGGGGGAAGGGGGGTAGACGAATCTGACCTGCGTGGAGAGAGAAATATATAAACATTTCATACCAAAATATATTGAAGTAGAACCATTCTTGCATTCACTAATAATTGATGTACTTTTTATTACTTTTAATAGAAAGTATACGAATTTTACATACATTTTTATCAAAAATAATAAATATCAAAAATAATAAATTTTCTATTAAAAGTCATAAAAAGTATATTAATTTTTAATGAATGCAAACATGGGTCAACTGTAATATGTTTTTTAAAATAAATTTTGACGTCTTTTTAACTACGTGTGTGGAGGAATTCCTGAGTATATTACATCTTATTATTCACGATGTTTAGTCCAGTTAAGAAAGTGAAATTGAAATTAAGCCCCACTAGCCCCCCCCTCTCCCGGATACATGCCTGCCCTATAAGGAAGTTGATCTTAAAAACCCTGATTGATAGAAGATGGTTCAACTCTCACGACATCTTCTAGGTGAACCGCTCACTGTCGTCCCTATTTTTCTATTTTGTACATTGGTGTGTAAGTGTGATAACGCTTAAGTGCTTAAGTACGTCAAGTTAGGATATAAACACGCCTTGAAAAATAGCTTCGAAAGCTCCAAATTCCGTCATGAAGTTTATAGACCCACCTCCATGGCATAGTTTTAGAGTACTCGACAACAAGTCACGAGGACCTTGATTCGATTCCATGGTGGTTTCGATGAAGTTATTTAGTATTTGTATACGGGATCGTGCCTGCTATTCACTTAGTAAATGTTTAGGAGCTAAGGCTAGATGGATGTGTTGTATTAGGCATACTCTACTGGGTCAAGGTGGGAGTGAAGGGGACGCGAGATAAGGTGTTTTTTTTTCAGTTTTAAAAGCAAACTTTTTTCCGGCAAAATAAATCAAACTTTGTTCCAGTAGAAACATAGAGTTTAATCCTCCCCACATGGTAATCTCAACAATTCTGGAATATTTTGTCATTTTACCCACACAAGCGATCACTGTTAAAAGTTTGCAGTTCAATGCCCCAAATTTATAATATTAAAAAAATTGTTTTTGCTAAATTCCCAATGTTTTCTTGGTTTTCCATAAGCGTGGTAGTCCTGCTTGACGTATGAAGAGATGGAAATTATTTTAGGTTTGCCATATACTGTTTTTTGTTCTTCCTACCAGAATCCTACTTTTAAATAAAGACAGACAATGTATAGTGAGTTTCAACATATTAAAAAAATAATCCTAATTTTGTTTTGGTGATAAAACTTAACATTTTATTAATTTTCATTTGATAGTAGAAAGTCAAATGTAAATTAATATGGTACAAGTAGTTATTAATAAAAATTGACATAAAAATCGACTATACCCAATATCACTGCTGAGTAAACTGAATGTCTTATGTAGCAAGGCTTTATCTTATCTCTCTCTCTCTCTCTCAGTTAACTGTTGCCAAATCTCGCTCTCAGTTCTGTCAAAAGGTGGTGTGGTGGGGTAAGAAGGAGCTACTGGCAACCCTGTCTAACCAATGTTGCGAAACTTGCCTTATATTTGAGGAAATATTGACAACACAAAAACGAGAAAATGACAACGCTGTTCCCCAATAGTAACCATGCAGTTCCCTCAGCGATGATATCCAATGTAACCGTTGTGAGTGTACGCATTTTTATTTATATAATAGGGCCGGTAGGAGGAAAGTAAAATGAGAGAAGAAACGCATAATTCATTCACGACCTTAGTTTACTTGGATGACAGCTCAAAAAGTTAATAGATATAGTCCCTAATATATCCCTACGCCAGAATCTGATATCTATCACTTTTGATAACTGTAATGAAAACATATGGTAATGTATAAATGTGATAGTTAACCACAGTAGTTAAGGCCAATATTATTTATATATTATTTGAGGTCGGGCACAAAGCTTATTTATCGTTTTATTCCACTTAAAAACATTATTATTCACGGAACTTTCACAAAAGTTCTAAAGAAAATAGCTTCAAAATAGCGACCCGTGACCGACGAGTTTAAACCATGTAGTTGAACATGACGGAAACCAGTTTTTTACAATGATGCACCCACGCAGTGGATACAAATATTTTATTTAGTTAAATATTTCGAAATACGATAGAATAATCATAAAATAAGACACGTATTTTCTCTTTTCCAAGTAAATACGATGCCTGTATAAAAAGGTATTGATGTATGCACTATATTACACATAGTCAATAACGTTCCAAAATTAAGAATAAGTACTTTTAATTATGTTTAAAATATTGTTTCGAGTTGGATGAAAAGATATTATTAAAAGTAATGAAATAGTATGAGAAAACTTAAGTTTTCGTTATTTTAAATGTAAAATATAACAGGTAATTAAAAAACAAACACCGATCTACACTTGACCCATACATCAGACTAGACGAGTCTGGCGCCTTAGTCCACGTTTAACCCGATGTAGGTCTTATGCTACTAGAATTATTTGATATTATAGAAGTTGAACTGGGTTTAAAAAATAATCAAAGTTTAGTAATTTACTGTGAAACGGTGAACGGTGGAGATAACTTTGAAAACTAGTGACAAACCCATGACTGAGAAACATGGACTATCCTCTCGTAGACATAGTGCAAGTTGTTCGGGAGGTACTAGTAAGTTTGTTAGTGTGTTTCTAGCCCTGTAATAACAACTTGGCACGTATAGTTCTGCAGTCCGTTAATGGTTAACCACTACCCCACCAACCAACCCTCTCGTTTCTCCTTACAAAAACTTTTTGCACAAAGTTTAAGCTCATGGATTTTTTACACCCCTTTTTCCCCAAACACATATTTTTCTTTCTATAAAGTAATTAGAGAAGAAGAGTTATTGACGGAGGCTTAACCCGCAAAGATAACTTGAGGTTAAGTGGCTGCAAGCAGTTACTAACTGGGAACTCATTACTAGCCAAAACCTATAATGGGTGTTTCACAAACTTTGACCCTGTCGAGTAGGGAAATGGCCGCTTATAACGAGCACGTGTGATACAAAAGTGCCGCATTAACTGATTATAACAGTAATATTATTGGTAAACTTTAGTGTCAGTAATGGTTATAAGTACCCGCATTACTGGTCACGTGGTACAAGGCATCATGATCAACAAATAATGATGTTTTTTAATCCCCGCGTCTTACTACCTGTTCAGGTTATACGAATATTAGATATTACTCTAATGAGGTAGGGAGGAGTTAGTAAATATCTTAGAGATAATATACCCGCATTTGCGTGGAAGGAAAGTGGAAAACTATTTAGGTAAAACCACCCCTCAGTAGACCCAACCGGTATTCTAGCCCCGCCCTCCTCGTCATCAGCAGACCAGTCCAACAAGAGAGTGACACCTTAGACCATTTGGCCACTGAAGTGGGTAGTAATTGCCTGTATCAGAGTTTGAATACCAGTAGGGTGTAATAGGTCCTCTCATCACCATGTGGATGCATTACTCCTGTTGCACTTCCAATATTTACCGCTTGAATAAAAGACAGTGTTAAACGTAATTATTATAGTTGTTCCATGTATATAATTATTAGGTGCCTTTTATTTTAGGTGACCATTTTCTAGAAAATGTACACACAGTTTTTATAAAATATAGACACAATAACGTTATTAGGGTCTTTGGCTTTATGAAAAAACAAAGATTTTTAATCTTAAATTAGTACCCTAACTCTTTACTAGGGGATGGGAAATGAAGTAATTTAACTTTTATATAACTATTTATTTATTAAATTTGTGTTCGTAGATACTTCTATTTGTCGAATACCATGAATACTGAAGTATATTTGTGATTCAGAGAATCAATACATATTTCATGTTTGAGGTTAGATTTATCTAGTTAATATAGGCATGTTTATTTCATGCTAAGTCTAAATGGTAGTATTTTCGAGAAGATAAAGTGGGAAATCACATAGGACAAAACCCTTATTGGTACAAATGGCTGGGATTCGAAGACCAATCAGTCATTTGTCAATCAGACAAGACAATATTTTTTAGCCCCGTGTCTAATACTACCTGTTCGGTTTATACGCGTATCCACTAATTACTCTAGTGAGCTGGGGATTAAGAAGGTTGAATTTAGAGGAAGTGTACCTGCATTCACGTGAAGGGAGAGTAGAAAACCATTTGGGATAGGCCACCCCTATATCACCCAACCGGGATCAAACCTCAATCTCCCCGTCATTTCGTATTAGAATTTCGACTTGGTTAGAATTAGAATTAGAATTAGAATTTTAAAATTTTATTAGGTGTTTCACGTCTTCAGGTCATCGCATTGCTATTCAATTCCTCATTTATAAATTTTGACCAATAAAAAATGTAAATGTTGACTATTGAGTCTAAAATGAAGGAGATAGATCATTGTTGTACAAACATTTCTCCTAAGAGGAGAAATAACAAACTTTTTGAGAGACTTATATATAATTACTCTTATGGCACTACAGAATTATTGCGTTAAAACTTAAGTAGTATTTTTACAACTAAAGCTCACAAAATTGTTTTAATATATTTGCCAATATCTCAGAAACCGTTAGTTTTATAAAAATATATTGCATATAAAAGTTTTTATTTTTAAAAGTAGGCCTACTACTATTTTGCAATGAAAAGTTATTTAGTATCTCAAATATTTGTGGAGATAAAGAAATTTCAGCTTTTGTAAGGTACCCTAAAATTAATTTTCATAGGAAAATGGAAATATGCATTTTATTTATAATCTTAATCAACACCTAGATTCGAATTTTAACCAAAATCGTTAGAGTCGATTTTGAGAAAATATATTTTTTTCCTTTTCTCTTTTTATTAATTTACTCTTAATTTTAGGGTTAAACAGACACACAGACGGCATTGCAAAGACCATTTTTAAGGGTTCGGGGATAATGAGACGTCGATATCCACCAACATTTCGGGTTAGATTTTTTTTACGGTTGCAATACTTTACCTTTAGTGTTCGAAAAGTTAACACATACATATATATATAATTGCGTATAGCTTGAAAGTTATTGGTCTTATAAAAATATGCTTCAAATAAAATATTTGTATTATAAATAGACCTACATATTTGCGATAATAAATAATTTCATATCTCCAATAATTTCGGAGATATGATAAAACATTAGAATTTACGCATCAGACCGGAACCCTTAAAGTCATTTTGCCAAAATATTGAGAGTATCCATTTTGTTTGGAATATTTATAGATGTTCATAAAAGAAATTTAATCAAAATCGTTAGAGCCGATTTTGAGAAAATCGACTTTTTCTCTTTTTGCCCCTCAGTAAACTACCCTTAATTTTAGGGTTAGATATCCAATTCCAAAAATCCCTTGGGGAAACCTTGTGAAACCCCTAGATACCAAGTTTTAGCCAGATCGGTAAAATAGTTTAGGCTCTAGTCAGAGGAACAGACAGATACACAGACAGAGGGAAATTCAAAAACCACTTTTTCGGATTCGGGGGTCATGAAACGTCGAGATTCATCAAAATCTTGAGTTTGATTTTTATTTACGATCACAATAATTTATCTACCTGTAAGAAAGCGAGAAAGTAAAAAGTGGATTTGATCACTTTGGATGGTTAGTGATGCCAGCACCATCTGATAGAAATTCCAAGCACTAAGGGAGTTCAGAAAGTGAGGTGGTTCCCCGTTGACTTAAACACTACATTTCTATGAGATAGCGCGAAAGGGCCTACCTATTTTGCCGGAAAGGTATTTTCACATACCTCCCAGGGTTCTTTTACATGCCACAATGGACATGGGACCGACGGCTTTGCTTACCCTCCGAAGGAAGTTGTGCTACGGATTTTTACCTCTCAAGGAAAAACCACCAACGCCAAGAACTAGGTTTCAACCCACAATACCGGGTCCTGGGGTGAGCACTTTACCCCAAGACCATCGAAGTAATAAATAATAAGTTGAGTTTGTCTGACAAAAATAATTCCTAACAGAGTTTTAAATTAATATAATATCGAAATTCCAGTTTATTCAGACATTAGGGTATATTGATATTAGATTACAGCTACCTGAATATTCCAGCTATTTGTACCAGTTTAAAATAAATAAGTTTAGCGGACCCAAATGAACATCAGCCTTTAAAAGTTATCAGAGGCCTATAAATATTTGAAAACCATAAAACGGTGGAATTCTTTGCAAAAGAAAAAAATAATCCTTCATCGTAGCACAAGGACTGTTACAAAAAAGAAGATCCTTAATAATTTATAGATCAAGACCTTGGGATAATATACGTAAAGCAAACATTGTCATTTTACGGGGGTGAGGGGAAGGGTTTTTGAGCTCACAAGAATACAAGATGTTGATAGGAAGTTTTATTTGAACATTTTGTGAATATGCGTGTATATATATATA